>APFE031489591.1:59252-91874 GCA_000404065.3 Pinus taeda
AGATCATCTCACTTGTATACATTCAGATGAATCTAAAAATATCAGATGTGACAGAGTGCATGGGTTACCGGACAGCAAAAAGGGATCAGATGACAGTTCACAAGTAAGCTTTGCCATCAAGTCCAAAGGTGGAGATTGTTGGCATTATGTTTCTGGTATGATTATATGTTACAGATGTTGTACTTGATGGCAACACCCATGGCATGGCTGTCAATATGATGAGAATTAAAAAGTTTATTCATGTGGAGAAAAGTTCACAGAATTTTATGCAGAGAAAAGTTTATTTCATGAGGGAAAACTTACCTTTGGTCCATGGTAGTTAGTCCTTGGAATTTGAACCTATGGTTTTTGGACCATGGCATCTCGACAGACGTGTTGATCCCTAGTATTGAGTTGATGGTATTGGTTTGTTATGGTTTTGGCCCGTGGTATTGGTCCATGATTTGAAGAAGAGCTTGCCTATATAAAGCAAAGGAGATCATTTGGCTTGTGTATGCTTTTGGGTTGAATATCTTAAGATCTGAAATATTGGGTTATTGTTTCAAAAGTTGGATCTATATGAAAGTGAAGTGGAAAGCGAATCTGTGAAGAGTGATCTCTCGAGCGCTGCAGCTGCGAAAGTGCGGAGGCGCCGCAGGAGACGCCGCAGGAGGCGCCGTAGGAGATGCCACAGGAGGCGCCGCAGGAGACACTGCAGGAGGCGCCATAGGAGACGCCGCAGGAGGCGCCGCAGGAGACACCGCAGGAGGTGTTGCAGGAGAGGCCGCAGGAGGCACCGCAGGAGAGGCTGCAGGAGGCGCCGCAGGAGACGCCGCAGGAGGCTCCGCCACAGGAGACGCCACAGGAGGCGCCGCAGGAGATGCCATAGGAGGCGCCACAGGAGACGCCGCAGGAGGCGCCGCAGGAGACGCCACAGGAGGCGCCGTAGGAGACGCCACAGGAGGTGCCACAGGAGACACCACAGAAGGCACCACAGGAGACGCCGCATAAGGTGCCACAGGAGACGCCACAGGAGGCGCCGTAGGAGACGCCGTAGGAGGCGCCGCAGGAGACGCTGCAGGAGGAGACGCTGCAGGAGGCGCTGCAGGAGACGCCGCAGAAGGTGTTTTGGGTTAGGTTTTCTGTTATTGTGGATCTGGTTATCTGGGTGACTTACTAGTACTTGATGATCATTTGATATTTATGGATCCAGTTTGAAAATTTATGAAAAGTGGTCCTTGAAAGAAAAGAAGTAGGGGGTTGTAGCTCCCTTCCAGGAGAGACTGGAAAATGAGAGAGAGCTGTAGCTCTCTGCAGGTTGCAGCCTGCGTACTGGTAAAGGATTGCACCAGTACAATACCATTGTAAAAGGAGTTTCTAATTTGAAAGAAGATAGAGACATATTGCAGCAAGTGGTTTCCACCCACATTGGGTTTCCACCTTATATCTGGTGTTCTTTGATGTGACTGTCTTTTTTTCTTGTTCATGCTCATTGTTTTATGGTACTGATATGAAAAAATAATTCAAAGTATAAATAAGGAAGAATTGTTAAAAGGACTAGATAATACTGATTCACCCCCCCTCTCAGTATTATTTTCAACAATCCTCTCTTCAGCTTTCGTACAAATTGAGCCAATTCGGATTCCACATCGGAGTCATCACTACAGTCATTCCTTTCTTTCCCCTTCTTTGATTTTGAAGCCTTGAATGCTGCATCTTTGGAGCTTGGGTCACCTTTCCTCATCTCATAGGCAGTTAGGATTCCATGGAGTTCATCCATCTTGAGAGTATCTAGATCCTTTGCTTCTTCTATAGCGCTAATTTTGGAGTCAAACCTGTCTGGAAGAGATCTTAATACCTTTTGAACAATGGTACTTTCTTCAATCTTTTCGTCCAATCCTGTAAGGGAGTTGACCACTTCAGCTACTTGGAGGAAGTATGATGAAATATCTTCTTCATCTTCCATCTTCAGACTTTCAAATTGCCTTCTATGAGTTTGAAGCTGTTCCTTCTTGAATTTTGAGTCTCCATAGTATAAGCCAACTAGCTTATCCCACATTTCTTTGGCAGAGTTACAATTCATGACTTTTGTGAACTCAGAATCAGTGATTCCACTAGTGATGGAGTTCAAGGATTTTTCATTTGCAATGTAGGCTTTCCTCTCGTCTTGATCTGTTGGAAGAGTGGGAGGAATTTGGTACTCATTTTGAACAAAATTCCAGACTTCAGGTCCAAGGGACATTAAGTAGTAGGTCATTCTCTTTTTCCATAAACCAAAATTAGTGCCATCGAACAGAGGAGGTGTTCCTGATGCTTCGTGATTTCTCATCGTGGCTATGAATCTTTCTTCAAGCTGCTAGGCTAATATGAAGAAGCCTGCTCTGATACCAATTGTTGGAAATACTGGGGGGGGGGGAGTGAATCAATATTTCTTTTTATGTTGTTCTTTTTATCACTCAAAACATATATATGTATATATATATATAATTATATATTATATACTATATATATATATATATATATATATAATTAGTTAAGGGTATTATATTTATAGAGTTTATCGTTGTTTTGTTGGTTATTGTGTATACTTATACGGATGGCTGTAAGTTTATATTTAGTCGATTGGCATATACGGTCTTATTTGATATAATTCATTATGGGTTATAGTAAAGGTATGGAGTATCGTAGATATAATAATATAGTGTTTGTATATTGATATATATATATAGTATATGTAGTAACTGTATGGTGTTGGATATATGTTATCTGTAAATATGTATATATATATATATTATATATATATATATATATTTATATATATATATATATATATTATATAATATGGAAACAGAAATAGATAGCTAAAATAAATGCTTTTATTAACACAAATAGTGCAATGAAATAAATACAATATATAGCTAGTTGCAATCCATTGCCAAGCACCAACTTGGACTTTTGTGAGGCTCCAACCTCCAGAGAACCAACTCTGTTCTTCTAAGGCAATAGTTCTACACTTAGGAGCACCAACTCCCAAGGATTCTAGTCCTTTCAGTTCTAAGGCTCCAACCTTGTGGGCTCCAACCCAAACGTGGTATAAACTGTTTTTCTATAGATCTCTGCTCCCAAACTTGCTGAGCTTTTGCTTCACTCCTATTCCCTTGTTTCTCCAGCCACTCCTACCTCTGCTGCCTCTGCCTAAACTTTGGCTTCCTCTCACACTGATTATTCACACACACTTCCTTGTTTTTTTTATGTTTTTGTATTCTTGTTGCCTCTGACTGTTCATTTTCGATTCCCACTGACTCTTCAGCTTCTTCAATGCTAGCTTTTCTTTTGGCTTCCCTCTTCTCCATTGATTTGGATTTTCGGTTCCCTCTGTTCTGGCTTTCCATTCAACCTCTTGGCTTTTCAGTTGCTATGTGTTAAAAACTATAACTGAGCCTCGTTTTTCAATGATAACAAGCATACACAGAGACAACATTGTTTAAAGGACATGCCACATCCTAATCGCAATCACAATCAAGTTTAGTTCAACCTCCTGAACTATCGGGAGCATTCCTTAATGTAATTTTGCCTCCAAACCCCGCGCAAGGAAAATATTCAAATACACAGGAAATATGAGAAAAATAGGCGAAAAAGTTAAAGGGCGGACTTTAGGAGTTATTACACCCGCATCTATACTGTATCGGGTCCACAGTGTAATCGCAATCGGCGCTTGTAGGAGGTCAGCGCTTTGTGTATCATTGTGATGGGTGGATGTGATACATTATTAACCCATAGCACAATGTCGCAGTGGGTCTGCATATATATGTATCGCAATCGGGGGTTGCCCTTGGTGGAGGTCCGATGCGATATCGCTAATCGCTATTGGTGATTGCAATGGGCTGCGTAACACTTTATAACTCCCGCTCTCGAAGTGCCGATGCTATATACGTCAACAATCGCAAATCGCAAAGGTTCAAGTCTAGACCTTAGCCTTATAGCAATGCAATAATATGTGCCAGACTCGATAAGACTTAACACTCTTGTGCATAAAATTTCAAGTCCACTTTCTCGAATCCGCTAAGTGTTTAGCGTGATTTCTCTATGTAAAAGGCATTCGGCGATAAATAAATAAATACACAGGGGTGATGCTATATGGGTCCTATGGGCCCGATAGCTTTAAAACGTCCGACTCTGATAGTGTATTTACAATACACCCAAGTCTTCTACCTTCGATAGAGTGTTATTTGGCATTCTTGGTCCGATAGCTCTGTCTGCTTCCTCCGATGGCTTCGATAACTCTGATTTTTTCCTCCAATGGCTCTATCTATTCCTTGCTCTGTTTGCTCCTCTGGTGGCTCTGTCTGCTCCTCTTGGCTCCTCTAATAACTCTATTTTCTCCTTTGATGGCTCTGTTTTCTCCTCTTGGCTCCTTGAACATTGCCATATTGACATCAATGACAATCTATGTCAACAATTACAGCACAACGTAGATACTTCATGCAGTCGATTCTACCAGTGCTCCATTTCTTCATGTGAATCTTTTGTGTAAGAACTTTCGCAGTCCCATGTAATACGTCCATCTTCTATCAGATTCACCCAATCTTGATCTCGTGTCGTTATCTTGTAAATCTGGTCCACATCGTCATCAATTTCATAATCATGGACTGGTTCAGTATAGCGCAGTCCTTCTGCAGGGTCCAGTGGCACCACTATGCGGAGCAATTTCTTCTCAAATATCATCTTCCGATTCTTCAGATTGATTACTCCATTCATGTCAATGGCCCAATCGATCCTAAGGAGGGCAGGGTAGGGATTGCTTTCATCCATAATCTCTATCACTTCAAAATCAGCTAGTGCGCTCGCGCCTTCAATATCAACCATTACCCCCTGCGACCTCCCCATTGGGATGATTTTTTATTGATTCGCCATCCTTAACTGAATTGGAGACCACTGTAGAGTAGGTCTCCCCATTCTCTCCCATGTCTGTTTCAGGGAAATGTTCACGTCCGACCCCAAATATAAAATAAATTGATCCATCTCATATTCACCTATATGCACAGTAAGCCTCATCTCACGCCTCATCCTCGTATTATGCTTGCTAATATTTCTGATTATGCACGGTCCGTCAGTAGCGTTTTCCTTCCCAACACACATATTGATTAGCTCCTAGAGTCCCTTCACAACCTTGCTAACACATAACAATTTCATGCAGATCTCCAAGAATGTGGTAATCATGGATGGGTCCATTTCTTCAGTCAGTTTCTCCCAACTCTTTGAGGTAGAGGCCTCGACGAAGCTTTTCTTCGCTTCCATAAATGTTTCTTTAGCATGTTCTAGATCAAACTAGGTCTCCTTTTTTGGTGATTTGTGAACCCACTCACCTTCTTCAGGCTACTTCCCCTTATCTTCACTAGTCATCGCTCCACTCCGCAACACAATATTTACCTTAGCATCTTCCTCGTGAGGCTCAGCCCTCATCATCTGTAGGTTTTGAGTTGGTTGCTGAGGCTATGCCCCCTTCTTACGTATCTTAGTTAAAAATATAGGGCAATCCGTTGTCACATGATCAAACTGAGTACAATAGCGGCATGACAACTGCGCTGGATTCGGGCAGTCTCATGCGTAGTGTCTTGGTCCCTCATAGTTGTAAGAAATGACCTTCCCTCGACCTCTACTAGGTCCTCCTCCATCTCCTCCTCGTTTGCGCCCCTCATACTCGCCTTGCTCTCCTCCAATGCCTTGGTATAGAGGTTGGATTTCTTGCTACACACTTTATGTAGGTGTTCTATTCATCATTAGTTCGTAACTATGACAATTGCGCTCATCATGACTCACTAATTGACAGAATCCGTAGAAGAGCTGTTGTGGTGTCTACACGAATTTCTACAGCAAATGGCAATTGTTTGTCACATGTTTTCTAGCTACCTGACAGATAGCACACCATAGCGTGGGTCCTCTACTTGGCCCTGCTGGAGCTTCCAGCCTGAAAGGCATTGGTCCCCCTGCTGGAACATAATTTGTGAAAACTGGACAGTGATCTTTGTCATGCCCCTAGCTTTTGCACTTTAGGCACCAAACATCTTCGCGCACCTCAGGCCGAGCTATTCTATCTTTCTTCAGACTCAACATTTCTAGGAAAAGGTTCTGCAAATGTGCATGAATTTGCTAAACCCCCAGATTACCATCTTGCATTGGTGTCTCGTGCAATCTCATCCCGATTTCCAGAGCTTTCGCTTGGGTCCCAATCTTTTGTTGCGATAGCGCAGCCCTGAGATGAGGCAAGAGCAAAGCCTCAAACCATTCGTGGCGTTTCCCATCAATCAAATTCATTTCAGCCTCATGGATCATACACTTCAATCTCTGAACCAAATCCTAGGGTGTCTCACCAGGCTTCATCATGATCTCTTTGAATCCCATAATTGATTGTGCATCAGACTTAGGTCTACTGAATTCCTTATTTAGTGCAGTCTGGATATCTACCAACATGGACATCAGATTATCAGTGTAGTACTTAATGTACCACGTTAGCGCGCTGTCCTGTAAAGCACTAACCAATGTTTCTTTCTTCATTTGATCATCCGTGATACCCTGAGCTTCCCATACAACCTTCATGATGAACCAAAACTGGTTTGTATCTTCATTTCCCACGCCCTTGAAAATATGTAGCTTTACAAAGTTCGCCATATTGAATGGTGCCGGAGGTGGCAGTGGTGTAGGCAAAGGCATATGCAGTGGAGGTGAATATGGAGGTGGTGTGGGTGGGTGCTGTATTCAAAGGAACCCTTGCTTTATCAACTTAACAACGCTTTGCGGAGATGCCTATGTTGCTTCCTCGTCATCACTCAAAGGGGGTTCAATTAGCGGGCTATATTTAGGGCCTATTCTTCCCTTATTCCTAAATGTCTTTCCACTTCGTGTAGCCCCAAACACCAAGGTAGCTGCATAACCCACTTTTCACACAAGAGCATCTTAATCCAAGTATTTAACGATTTTAAATACTTACCTTGCAGCCCCTTGAAGAAGCGGCGCTCTGCTTCACTGTAACTGACCAAGGTATCGACCGCGAACTCTGTCATGAACCCTCCTATGATGTGATCAAGCCAATGATCGAAAATGCACGCGATCTTATCTTAAGAGGCTTCTAATCTCAGCACTAACTCCAGGGCCCAGAGTATTGGACCATCAAGCCTCGACCTTCCTTAGCTGTCCATAAATTTCACAATCCACTAGTACAACTCAACCGGGAAGGAACATAAGAAGATCTCGTGTACTTCTGTGTATAAGTATCTGTCCAACCAATTTTCTTTCATCAATCACAACTTCCTGTTTTCTTTCGTTGCGAATTCGTGGATATTTCTATCCAACTAGTCTTCGATCTCTTTCTTAGTTGGATTCCAATGATTCGACATCGCACATCTCGTTGTGAAGATCCTGGTCCTGAAAATGAAACCATTTTTTGGATTGATGGTCCCTGACCTAGGTTCAGCATTAAGTAGCTAAGCAAATCCGTACACTAACTGCCCTTTCGGTATCAATCCGCGAAGCGCGGATTGAAGTGTCACCCGAAGCAGTATGGGGGGATGCAGGAACTAAGTTTCTGCACCTTGAGATGGTTTTGATGTTGCTTTTATACCCCAAGCCTTCCTTCACGTAGACCTATAAGCCCTTTAGGGCTTATCAATGTACTTCTCTTATTCATCCTTGAAGCCTCTATGAAAGTCTCCAATCGTCCTTCGCAGACCCTAAATAACCAATTCACATGCTTACACATCTCTGTAATTATCCTTACTTCTATGTCTACCCTGATTAGCTTAAGTATTAGTTAACTTCAACATGCATTATGATTATCTTCGTGTAAACATATATTCTTACTTGCGTTCATATGACAAAGTAAAATACATAGATTCGTGGATCAATATAGCATTAAATCATAAACCCAATATTCAACAAAACATAATCGCAACATTCATAACAAAGGTAAAATAACTCATACACAAATATATCCAGAATAATTCTCTTTATTGATGGTTCAAATCTCCAGTACAGACTCTAACTTCCCTGCGCACATAGCTGTAGGGGTCCGCGCACTTAGCTGCGGACTTCTTCCATAGGCCTTTGCACACTCAGCTGCAAATCCTCTTCCTACGCTAAGACTCTTCGCTCTTAGCTCTCACAAACCCAAAAAGTTACTTGGAACTCTATTAACTACTTCCTTAGACTCTTCTAAGACTCCCTTTTTATACATTCCCATGGCCCTTGGACCAAGGGCGGGTCTCATCAAGCCGACAAAACCTATCTAAACTAAGGGCAGAAACCCTTTTTGACCATTTACATCTTCGCGCTCCGCGACCACAAAGTGCGGAGACTTTACATTCTTTATACAAACTTGGGTCTTTATCCCCAACAATTTGGCTTTTAACCCCAAAATTGACCCCGGCAGAGCCGTTCCCAACACCTTGTACGCACTCATCTACAGGAGCCTTCCCCTTTCACCTAAGTACAGGAAGCAAAGCGTTCCTGCCTTAGAACTTTCCCAAAAAGGTCTCTATCTTGACTTCCGACTATCGACTACTGCCTCTAGACTTGCTATGACTCAACTATATATAAATTTCTTCAATATAATACCATGGTCTGTGGACCATGGGTGGGGCTCAAAACCGACCTATTTACTTATCACTCCTATCAACCGGCGTGCTTTGCATCCACATTTTGTGGAGACTTTACATTTTTACAAAAACTTATACAAAATTTGGGTTAATTAACCCAAAACTGACCCTAGTGACCCTATCCAAATAGTGGTACTGGATCTCAGAGAGGCAGGGGAGGCATACCTATACCCGCTAAAATAACTTAGTACAAAAATAATGATGTGCCCAGAAACATGAAACTAAGCAATAAAGTTCGTGTTGAATGGTACATGATATGCTAACATAACTGAGCCAGAACATAATACAATGTGTCTCCAATACAAAATGCACCTAGAGAAAACATGGGCCATGACTAAATACAATAACATCTAAGTACATTAGATATAATGGCCCTTGCCTCGAAAAATGGGTGGGAGGGAGGGTAGAACAACCAAAGAAGCCTTGCTAAATAGGAAAGGGCTTTGCAAAACTAAATCGATCATCTGAAGGAGATATGCATTCTATGAATGATACAAGTGGCAGGAACCGAATGCATCAAATCTGTGGAACTGCATATAAAGTTGTAGTATAATAAGAAGGCATTCAGGCATGTGGGGGGCTACCTGAAGGGCCACCCCCTCATGTCAAGGTCTGAAACATCTCGCACACACCCTGGAATCATTGGTACAATCTGTTGCATCACTGGACCATCAAGTGTATGAATCATGAGCATGAAACAACCAAGTCAAAGGGAAATGATGGTTCCCTTTGCTTGATCTGAAGCACCAAACGAGAGTGGAATCTAGAAGAAAGATACATTTTCGTCAAGGCCTTTCTTCTAGAATAGATGTGTTGATGTTGATAGAATAGGGCTTGCCATAGGTGAGGCAATGAGGATCCTCATCTAAGGCACAAGGGAAAATAATAATGTGATTGATGGACTGACACCAAGGAAAATGGATAAAATGGGACTGAGGGACAAATAGATGACTTCCCTTGTCAGAGCATAAAGTGCATGTTTGACTTGGTAGCGACTGACTCAACTCTGGAGGGGATGGTGGACCATATGACTGAAGGCCAAAATGGGAAACATAGGATAAATGATATGAAAATATGGATGGAATGCTATGACATGATACAATGGGATGTGAAATAGAATCCATGGATTCAAGGGTGACTCATCGCGGATGATCTGAACAAGGGTGACTCAATGATGCTACCACACAGAATAGGCCCAGTGGGGACTATGAAAACATGAGCAAATGATGGTTGCTCATGACAAAAATTGACACCTGAGATGACAAGCACCAAGGGAAGGTAGTCCCCAAATTATATGCGTTGCATATGAAGATATTTGATTTTGAGAGGCGATGAAGTGACGCTTCTTGGAAAAATGGCTTCCAGGTGAAGTGTCAAATCATCAAAAACTAAGAAAGACCCATTATATTAATCAATGAGATATTTCCAATGGTTCTGATGGTTCATGAAACTGAGCTATGGTTTGGTTGCAATGGGCAACAAAAACACTATGGTTTTTTATCTAAAAGGGTGTTTTCAATCCAATTTGATTCATTTTCACATTGAGCTTTGGTGAATTTGGAGAGGAGGAAAAGGCCTTAAATCTTGTGGAGATCATAGTGGAAAAACCAACCATTAGAATCAAGATCTTCTTTTTTCAGGCAAGTGGCATTACTTGTCTAAAGATGGCCTTAATGCTTCTTGGAATGACGATTCTTGGTGAAGAATTAAGGGAGGAGGAAAACACGAATGAACTGCTAGAGGAGGTCAAGAATCATCCTCACCCAACAAGTCAAGCATTGGGACTATGTCATAAAGGTGGTATGACATAGAGTAGAATATTTGAAGATATGGTATCAAACTTCTACGATATGCGATGTGAATATGGCTCACCGGAGAGGTTTGTAGGACAAACTATCCAAGGAATGGGAGGATAATCAACCATACCTAGATCCGGTGGTGATCTAGGCCAAGAATTATGTTCATCAATTGAGAAGATGGCCATGGGAAAACCATCATGCCCCCAAGCATGGGATACTTCCCAGAAGCAGATGTCATGGAGGGGACCAGTCTGGTATGCAAAGGAGGGAATGATGCCCCCTAGCAGGAGGAGTTTGTGGAGGCAATTGCATTCCGAGTGCTTGAAAAAGGGATTCAAGCATCTCAGCCCAACTTGGCATGAGATCCTCCAAACGATGATAAAGAGATGTATGGGCCTATGTGCCCCCCAGTATTCAGAGTGGTGGACTCCAAATATGGAAGGAAGTACGCATGATGGTGCATATTGTCCCAAGGATAATAAGGGGTAGTCATGGCTTTCATGATGTCCTCATCAGAATGGAAGATGGGGGGACACAAGGAATATTGACTACATGATGCGGTGATGGTACTTGGTGCATCATCTTGAGAAATAAGGTTCACATGAATATCATCTGAAATGGTAGGTGACGAGCTAGTAGATGGAAGATCTACCAATGTTGAGACTTAGGTTTACGATGAAGGAGGTTCGATAAAAGCATGAACGGGAACCTTAGAGAGGCTTTCCCATGAGGATCTCAAGGATGACGACAAGTAAAGGATATGGATAGCGGAGTCCGTCATCTCAACATCGAGGGGAGGGATCTCAATGGTGGGACTATAGTACCCCTGTTCTGGTATACTAGTGGTACTAGAATCCACAGGTAGAGGAGTAGATGATTGACTACGAGTGGCCTCGTATTCACAAAGCACTTGAAGGCAATCAAAAAATTCATTCAGACGAGGGCAACAATGGGAATAATGAGCATAATGATCGCACAAGGCATAGGGGTGATTTGTGCTCAACATTTTGAGTTTCTTGGCTAGTCCCAGTACAGTAACTTGGACCTCAGGGATATTTGACTCAAGGAACGTTTCATGAACAAAAGGTTTGAGACGAGGAAGTTTAGGATATTTATTTGTGGCATGCCTAATAAAATCACACAAAGCGCACAAAGGTGTTGACTTTGGAGCTTTGGGAGCTCGAGGTGCTTGGGGAGCCATGTCCTTAGGTTTCTTCTTCTTGGATTTGCCCCCTGTCTAGATGCTTTCACAACATGAGTGGGTTTCGGTTAAGGTGGTGGTGGAATTGGAGCATTGACAGGGGTCATAGGGACCGATTGAACCAGGTTCAAAGCATGATATGGTCTTAGTTAACCAGGCAGAGTGTTCACAGGGGGATCAATGTACCACAATGGGATCCCCAAAGTCATATTAGGGAGGACTAACAAAGCCATGATAGGGACAGAAAGAAGGAATAGTTCCTGGTGGGAACAAAGGGGAGGCACCCAAAAAAGGAGGAGGTCCTAGGGGGTGGATTTGGATGGCTCAGTTGAGATGGTAACCATAGTGTGCTGAGGAGATGGTTACGAATTAGATGTACCATACTGCTTTTGAGCAACCCCTGATGCTTGCAACATGCAAACACTGAAAGAGCTAGGCTCAGAGATAGGAGGGGGAGGACTGGGGAAAACACCTAATAATGAAGAGTCTTTGTAGACTCTAGGTGAAAAACTGGTGAGAGGGGTAGAAAACTACTTGTCAGACATTGATGAGATAATGGACTCAGGGGAGGTCAAGGATGCTGGCTCGTATTATGTCAATTGATCAATGGTGACGATCTTCCCTTCATGGGGGAAGCACATCTTGCGAAAAATCCTAGATGGAACAACTGACATTGCATAAGTGTAACTATGACCCAAGAGAATGTTGTAATCTAAAGGGGCATCAATAACCTCAATGTCTACATGAATAATCTTGCCCGCAAGAGTCACTGGACAATTTGATACATGATGAGAGGCTGGGAGGAGTGACCGTCCCAAGAACGCAAAGTGATGGTGGACATGGACATCTTAGGTGACTTGAGTTATTTCCAAACAACAACATACATCACGTGGTGGATGCGCCTTTATCGATAATGCATAGGGAGACGATGGCATTACAAACTCTGATTGGTATCTGAAAAACAACAAATGGGGGTAATGGAGGATGTTTTAATGTATCAACAGGAAAGATAATCAAATGATCATCTGAAGGAGTTACTACACCCAAAATAGTTAGTGGAGCTTTATTTTGAGATGGGAACGAATGGAGCACTTCCAACATTGACATGGTAGTAGGGGATTGCACCAAGTCATCTACTATATGGTATGTATGGGCATCTCGGTTAGAAGTTGCATTACAGTGTACTGATCCCTTGGGGATCTTAGGAATTGCCTCAAGTTTAGGTTGAGGGATCTGTAGTGGACCATTTGGTGTCGTAAGAGGCTCAATAGATGCTTTGGTTTTTGATTCAGTGGCAGACGAAGTTGATGGCTTGTCATAATGATGTGACTGATTTTGCAGGTTGATATCAGAGGGATTTACCTCGTCAGAATTCATCATGTGGATCTGGTAGTCACCAGGACCAGAAGGTTGGGGAAGGTGAGCCACTTGACCTTGCTGTGGTTTAGCAGTAACAAATCCTTGTTGAGGGAAAGGATTTGTGAGCACGACCAGTTGAGATGGCGCAAGATTATGAGGCAGTTGCTGCATGGATGGTTGACCTCTAGAAGCTGCTTATGCTTCCCACATTTGGTGCATCTGGGGTAAGAGGGAACACTCATGAGTATGATGTTCATGTACACCACATCATGCACAAGGCTCGTTTGTATGAATAGCCTTGTTCTACTTGGGCTAGTCGCCCTGGTGCTAGTTGTTGGTGTTAGGCTAGTTCCCCTGGGGTTCATTAAGTTGATTACCTTGGTTACCCTGGTTACCCTTGTTACCCTTTCCCTTATTCTTTTTCTTCAAATTTTGGGGACTAGTCGCACTCTGTTGTACAAACACTTAACCCTGAGGGGGCAGTGGGTGTAAGGGTTGAGGATGCATGGGAGGCTACAACACTAATGCTTAAGGGGCTGGAGTGCTCGGCGGTGCATAGGTATAATATGGTGAAGGGGCAACAATTTGGTAGACAGGTTGAGCACTATTTGGCCCTGACATCCACTGATATGGTTGGGTAAATGCATAAGAGGTGTTTTGTCCTAAATACATGTTGTTGGCAGGAGAGACATAAGTGTTAGAGGAATTGGTGCCCCCCTGCGGATAGCCATAACTCTGTTAAGTATATGGTGAAGGATGTGAAATATCTCCAACGATACCGTCAACAACGTGAGATGCCCCCAGTGCATTGACACCACTAGGATGGAGGAGGTCTCGTATCATGGTATAGACATAACTGGATTAAACATAAATCAAGTCATATCTCAGAGTTGTCTGGAAAGCCTCTTCCTCTGTCCAAGGAAAGTGAGACATGACATCTTTGGCAATATGCACTAAAAGAGTCATAAGAAACCAATCGAGGTAGACACAGTCTTCAAAGGGTAGAGCATGACACATACTCCCCCTTCGATGCCATTCCTAGACATGATCGGAAAAACAGGTGGAAGAGGACTGATGGAATGCATCAAGAGCTCCGTACCAGTGTCGTATCAGAGATATAATTGAAATTATCAGAGGAATTCTTTAGCAAGCATTGCGAAAATGGAATGAGAGGTGGCGGGCTGGTCAATACCACTTCGTAGCATCTCTAGTGAGCGTGCGTTAGAACAACCAAAGATGAATGGAAACATTGGTGATGGAATTTGATGAACAACACATATGGAAGGAGTAGATGTGATTGGTGGGGTCCACTCCAGAATTAACCTCAAACTTGGGAATGTCAGAGGGGAGCTTAGTTGGTATAGTAGGCCAACCAACATCATGGTGTATAGGGTCATTAATCAACTGGCTAAAATATGGGAGGCTTAACCTAGCTATGAAAGGTAGCATGGGAGCTGCTAGAATGGTTCCTGATACAGTTTCGCTAGATGTGACCACCAGGGTAGAACCAAAGCCAACACCAGGTTGGGTTACTGCACCTACCATGGGTCCTGACATGATGATGGTTTGCGGTGAAGGAGGCTTGGAATCATATGAGGAATCAAATGAACTAGAAGAGGATTCAGTATGGGGACTCAGGGGCCTATGAACTCGAACCTTGTGGGGAGGAGTAATATGTCCAAGAGGAAACTGCGGATGAAGGCCTAAGAGTCTCCATGACAAACACCTTGGTGGTGCAATGGTGGTAAGACACAAGTGACACAGAAATGGTGAAGGGCTTTCAACAAGATGTTTATGTCTCTGTGTGGGGAGATAAATTAATTAAGTTAAGTATTGGCTTGGTGGTGTAAACCAAGCGCCCTTTGCTTAAGATGTGCTTGTGTGTGTAAGTGTGTTTATTAATTAAGCCCAAATCATGTTAGGAAAAAGAAAAATATTGTTGAAATAAACTGAAATTAAAAACAGAAAATGAACAGCAAATCAACTTTCTAAACCCCACCCAAACTGGGTTTGCAAACATTGTGCTGGTTGGTAGCGAAATCAACTGAAAACACATGAAAAGGCCCAAGATATCTAAGTGTCGGTGTGATTGTAATTAAATGACACTATGTTGCTAGAAAATGGTGCAGAAACTGTAAAAAGGCAGGGAGGAAAATCACTGCAAAAATATAGGTAGATGGGTGTGAAGCCTAGGGTAAACAGTGGCACCCTAAGGAAAATGTCCAAACAAAGTTCAAGATGAAAATCTGGAAGGAAAAAACCTATCTTTGTATATCTAAAACAAGAAGTTACAGATATGGAAAATATGGTTGAAAGCTCTGCAAAAACTTAGACTTCTTACTCAGCTAAACTCCTCCTATAAAGGTGGAAGTGTACTAGAAGTCCTAAGGGGTTAAATTCCACTTCGACGAACAAATCAGAGTAGATCAAGGCTAAAGCAAGGTAAGATAGTGGTCAACCAACCCAATAGACAACTCTCGGAAAAACCCAGAAATAGATCGGAAAGAAAATCCCAGAAACCCTAAAAATCATAGGTACTGACCTGATTCCTAGGACATCGCACTTTTTGGGCCAAAAAGTGCACTCTGGACCTCCAGATTGCACTTTTGGGGCAAAAAAGTGTGATTTCTGTTCCTTGATTCTTGGTCAGCAAGTCTTGAAAAAATTTGTCGTCTCTATCGTGGCTGGTTCCTGTGACCTGCTGAAAAGACCAGAAAACTTATGGAAGTTATAAATTTGACTGATCTAGGGTTAGAAAGCTAGAAAAAAAATTAAGAGACTGAAAAAGAAAAACCCTAAGATGAAAACTCAAGGTGACCCAAGTTTTTGGATCATAATTAAAAACGTAGTGGAGTCGCCAATTGTTCACTAGTACAAAATGGCTAATTAATTGCTAAAAAAATGACTAAAATTTGCATATAAATGACCATTTTCCAGTCGGTGACTAATAGTGGCTAATTTATTGTATCTTAGAACGCGACCAACTTTTAGTCATATTTAGCTTAGCCATTAATTGATTGTCTCAATTTTATCATCTAGTAGTATGTTTAGTCATAAATTTGGTCATTAATTTAGTCATTGATTTAGTCATTAATTTCCACAATTAATGACCAAATACACAACAAAATTTACTACTACATGATCACTCAGGAAAACCAATTAATTACCAAAGAAATATGACTAAAATGTTGGTTGCGTTATAAGATATTATAAATTAGCTATTAATAGTCATATATGTGCAAATTTTAGTCATCGTTTGAAATGAATTAATGACCAAATAAATATGACTAAATTTTGGTCGTGTTATAAGATACTATAAATTAGCTACTAATAGTCATATATATGCAAAATTTAGTCATCATTTGTAATCACAAATTTATCATTTAGAGTATTCATTTATGTTTTTTTGGTAATTTCATATTCATTATATAAATGACTCAATCAGTGGTTTATATTCATTTCATTTACTTTCATTAATAAATCATTCTAAACGACTGATTTAGTTGTTTTATCCACATTTTATTTGCATTCATCATTAATCAATATAAACTATTAATTTAGTAGTTCTAGTTTTAGATTGATTTTATGTGTTTATTATTAATCAACATAAATTAATTAGCATGATTTTGCGACTAAATTAAAAACATTGTCATAAAATGTGCATTTTCACCTAATATGAAAACATAAAGTTACATATGTTAATTACAATACTAAATAATATAAAGTACAACTATAAATAATTTCAACCACAAATTATATTATATGAAATATCAAGTATTACAATATGACTTTCCAACTTAATATTGGTTTGACTACAATTTACACATGAAATATTGTTTTATCACTTCAAACCATTATCATTGCGTTGTCAAAGAATTGTAGGTGAAGTCACCAACTCTAAAGACTTGACTGACATTATGCACAATATCGTCTTTAAGGGCATCACTGGACTGAATCTCTTCTCTCTTTCTACATTTGTCGCTCTAGTGTTATTGTTCTCCTCTTTCTTCAATTCCTGCTTCTTACAATCAATACTAAGTTCCTCTTGTGAAAATGAAAGAAGATACAATGCAAAGTATAAGACACAAAAGATGACGAACACTAAAATTTAAAATAAATTAGACTATAAAATATTTATATGACATATACTTCAACATCAACAATGTCAATGCCATTTGTCCCCAGAAAATAAAGAAACTCGAACACGTTTTCTTCAGTTGGGTGATAATGGCCACTATGTCACCATATGACCTGTATAAACAAAGAAAATAAATGTCACCATAGAAAATAATACATTACAAGCATAGTATTCAACCTTTAGGAAAAGCTTAGGCACAATCATGCCAACTAAGTTATAATCTAGAAAACTCAAGTTATAGATAACTTTTGAAGCACTTGTGGAGTGTTTTGTAGTTGAATTAGTGATACAATATTTGAAATTTATTTTGATTAGCTTTCCAATTTTTTCAATGTAGGATTTTTCACAAAACTTATATACTTAAATATTTAGTAAGATGTGAAAAAAATTGCAATATTCCTTTTATAAATATTCTAAATATGATAATGATTATATCATGCAAATACAGAAGGGAAATTAGTGTTAGGAGTGGGATAGTGGAAGGGAATGTTCTTGATTACAAATAAAAGGCTAATGAAAGTCTTTCTCAATTTGAGGGATGGATTAGCTATTGGATATGGAGTTAGCGAATAAAGACTTTAGAATAAATTTTAGTTAGGTAGTAATGAGAATGAATATTTATATATCTATATATATATATATATATATTATATTATATATATATATATATATATATATATATCTGAATTTCTTAGCAAAATAATTATAGATGAAAACATAAAAAAAAAACAAAAACAAAAACATTTCATTATTTTTAAAAACAATAAAATATAATATAAATATTATTAAATTATTAATTTTTCCATTTCATTTATATTTTAATAGTAATAAAATATCAATAACTTCCTAGCATAGCTCAATTGAAAAGTATAAGCCAAAATTAATTGCATATTTCTCTAAATACAAATATATATGTAGATATAAAATTTAGAATTTAGAACTACTTCCTAACTTAATTAAAAAAAAAAATCAATTAATAAAAAAATTTATATTTACAAACTGTGCATTCTATTTTTATGAATAGAGAAACTACAAAAACAATTTTTTAATGAAAATAAATGCATTTAGATTTGGACATGTAGCCAAAAAAATTGAAAATGAACGTTGCACATGAAAAAGGTAGCTTCGTCAAATATAATTGAGGAGATACCCTCATAAGGTGGGCACTTCAATTTGTAAGTCAAATGGTTTGCTAGCATAGTGGAGGTGATTTTCAGCCAGGGATCGACCTCATTAAACAGTTTGTGAGCATGTGTTTAGTAGATAGGCTTTATCTCAAATTTATGTTTACAGTATCAATCATGTGGTTTGCACCACACGCTACTTAATTTCCTGCACTGAGTTCATCAACTAGTTTTGAAAAGTGAAATGAATCCTCAGGCGAATGAATTAAAAGTGAGTAAAAAGGGAGTAAAGTACAATTATTGTTAGATTAAGAATTGGGAGTATATAATCAATGGAAAAGCTACCCTAATTTCAGAGTCCATTGCAATCCCCCAAAGGGAGTATTTATTTTTCTTTCAACATCACTTATTTCACAGCATATGGAACTCATGGGGTCTTTAAAACAGGTTACCTTCTCTTCCTTACCATCCATAAAACATAACTCCAATACATGACTGAAGAATATATCAAACTCCACTCACAGAGGCTCGCCTCCATTCTAAATATAGTGAAGAACCCTTCACAAAAGAGATTAGTTTGGTCTAAACGACTAGAAATCACATAACTAATTGACAAGGGCTTATTATGGTCTTGCATTCAATGTTAGAATTTATGAAGAAGATTTAAATTCTAGGGATTGAATAAGAAATTTTTCATATTTGGTTCATGCAATCAACACAACCTTGAAACAATAATTTTAAGTCATAAATAACAATTCTATTAAAATTTGATTATTTATATTCATCTAAAATGAAAATAATAAAACCCCAAAGTAATAACGTTATGAATGCTAACCATCCTACAAAGTTTGTTAGACCATCCAAGGGAAGCACTTTTCATACCGAAGAGAAACTCAAAAAGAAAAATTAAAAATTTAAAGATAATAATAATAGCACATTTGTTGAGAACTTATACCAAGGGATTCAACTATAGGCCAAGCAAGAGCAAGGCTAATCTAGTCAAAGAAGAGTCAAACTACCTTTAATAGGTGGAGTTTTTGAAAGAATGCTTGACATCAAATGGGGCATCCTCAAAATAGTTCATATTTTAAAAATCAAAATTAGAAAATAAGCTATGAATAAGCCATTGACAAATTAGACAACCAACATAAGCTATAAAAAATCCATTGAGATTCCATTTCATGATTGAATTACATATTTTGCACTTATCCATTATATTGTGCTTGTGGGGCCAACACTTAGTTATTTCGATTAAAGTTAAAAATTTACCCTCCAAAAGTGTTCTTGTGTCCCTATCAATTCAACCCCCTCTTAAAAACAATACATCGCTACTTTCATGAGCATCTATTAGTTGTAGGTATATTCTATGCTGATAGCAAATTTTCTTCAATTTTCCATATTAGCTCAATATGAATTCCAGGTTAGCAATCACATTTAGCATGATAGTAAAATGCAGATAGAACATAAACATAAATCGTAGAAGACAAGCCAAGAGAAGAGGACACAAGATGTGGCTTCATCCAGGGACAAACCCCAATGTGGTGAAGCCCTTAATAAATTCTTCTTATATGTTCTTCAATAGTGAGAGAGAGAGAGAGAGAGAGAGAGAGAGTACATATACATCAGAAGTCAACAGTTTGACTTATCTAAATAAGAGCAGAGATCTTCTCAAAGAAGATGTCACATGAGGTAGTTGATTTGGACTCAGGTGAAGGCATGTTGATCCTCCAAGGTGATTCCATCACCATGCTGCACCTCATTGTGCTACACCTCATCATCATGTTGCACCCATCATTATGCTACACCCATTCACTAAGCTGCTCTTATCAGTGACCTGCACCCAATCACGACTGTACCCGTTGTTGTGCACTATGTTGCACAATTCCATCATTGTTGTACCTATCACCAACAAGCCACTGCAATGAATCGTGTCGCTGATATGTCTACATGCCCATCATCACCATGTTGTACCATTGTGCATCATAGTACTGCATCAATGCTACCCACACTAGTCACTGCATTTATCATGTTGTACCCATCCAAGTATGCTAAATGTACTGTCAATACAACCACACTGATACAACCAAGATGCACCTTATTACATCATGTGTTGCACCATATTGTCCATTATGTTGCACCTAAATATGTTGTCATATCAAACTTCAGTCCTCTATGTTGTTGGCTATTGGCCTGCGACCTAACCCAGCAGCAAGGCAACCCAACTATCTTTACCCAATGATTTCATATCAACCTTATTGTTGCACAGCCTTATAACATCTAATGGTTGATAGGATCCTCTCCATGGACTGTGTTTAGGAAGCGTTTGGTATTCTCTTTGACAACGAGGAATGTGGCCTATTCTTCTCATTCTATATGGTTGGGTTAAGACTTGAGACTGTAGATTAGGACATAATCGTAGGGAACATGAAAACCATCCTCAAATTGCGGCCTAGAACAACATTAAGGTCTTCTTCTTGACTGCATTTAGGAAAGCATTCTAACTACATCTAGGGTAGCATTTTTTACTATGTTTAGGGTAGCATTGTGACTACTTTTATGGTAGCATTATGATTGCATCTAGAGCAACATTCTTGACTGCGTTTAGGGCAGCATTGTGACTACGTTTAGGGCATAATTCTGACTGCATCTAGGGCAACATTCTTGACTGTGTTTAGGGTAGCATTGTGACTACATTTAGGGTAGCATTCTGATTGCGTCTAGGGCTCATTCTTTATTGCATTTAGGGAAGCATTATGACTGTGTTTAGAGCAGCATTCTAATTGCGTCTAGGGAAAAATTCTTGACTGCGTTTAGGCCTATTTTAGGGCTTCTCCATGGGGTAGCGTTAAGGATTCTTGAGGTTGAGATAAGGGTTGTCCTCCATGACAATGTAGAGCTTTCCCATCTCCTAAGATAGTGTATAGCCTTCTCCATTAGGGCAGCGTTGACTCTTAGGATCTCTCCTCCCACCAAAACCCAAAGACAAGTGGAGAGGAAGAGATCACAAGAAGAGTGTGTACAAATGAATAGCAGACCACCTCTTTTTATACTAAAACATTGAGCACATGTGGGGGAAATTTTCTTGCTGGCCGACCTTGATGAATTATCTCATAACACAAATAAATTCATATCTCCATGAATACATGTCGAAATCAGATGATCTTTAGATCAATCCTACACCTCTAGATGAGAGGAATCCAAGAAAAATATCATATTCCATAAATAAGATGACCCATATGGATTTTGGCCCTAGTTGCCAATTTTAACACTCCCTCTCAACTAGGGAGAACTCCATCTGCTAATCCATCTGCCAGAATGTACTATCTTTGCTATTAGTGCCCTGCACTGTTATGTTCTCTTCTATTCTACTGAACTATGAAGAAGACGAAATGATCGAGAATGTATCATACCATCCTCTACTGACCAAAAGTCAATCCCATATAAAAGAGAGTGTCTCATACCACTCTCACTGACCCGAAGTTAGTCCCAATGAAGAGAGTGTTTCATACCACTCTTACTGATATGAAATTAGTTCCAAAAGGGAGTGAGTTATATCACTGTTACTAACCCAAAGTCAATTCCAATTGATCCCAAATTAATATCATCCTATCATAGGGAGTACGGTAGTAACACGATGCTTCCATTGGTACTACTATGGTCCTTATCCTCATTTCCCTACTCATTGGCTAGATGAGAGGTACTTCCCATGAATCCCAGAACACATGGGTAGGATGTATCAGCAGGAGAAGGATGAACCACTCATCCTGCCTACATGTCACTAGGAGTACCCAGGGGAAGGCTGAACCACTCACCCTGTACACAACAAATCACTAGGGGAAGGTTGAACCACTCACCCTATGACTGTGTCATGGTAGGAGAAGGATGAACCACTCACCCTATGACTGTGTCATGGTAGGAGAAGGATGAACCACTCATCCTACCTACATAGTAGACCACTAGGGGAAGGTTGAACCACTCACCCTATGATTTCTCATCGCTCCACAATGTACCCCCAAGCCCCCCGGACCTCCTAGAGTTCAACGTCCATATCATACAAGACCCTTAGGAGAGAGTCTCTCCACGATTCCTAGTCGTTCTCGGAAAGTCAAGAATTTGACCTTTCCCAGGGGCTTCGGCAGAATATCGGCAACCTGCACATCAGTCCCAATGCGATGGAGCCTTATTGATCCTCGATGAACCATATCCTAGATAAAGTGGTACCTGATGTCTATGTGCTTGGAGCGATCATTGAACACATGATTCCTTAACAATCGAATCCCCCTCTGATTGTCACAGAAGATCACGACATTATCCAACACATTTCCATACAGCTCACTGAAGAGCTTCCACAACCAGACAAATTCATAGGAGGCCATACTCATTGCTATGTATCCGGCCTCATCGGTGCTTAAAGCAATTGACTTCTGCTTCCTTCTCATCTAGGATATCAAAGCAGAACCTAAAGAGAACCAACACCTAGAAGTTCTCTTGCAATCCTCCACATTGCCTACCCAATCAGCATCATAATAATCATGCAGCTTCACATTTTCGGCAGTGTATCTCAATCCATGAAATATTATTCCCTAAAGATATCTCAGATGATTCTTGGCACCAATCCAATAAGGCTCAACCATATATGAGCTCAACATGCTAACTGTGAAACATATATCTGGATGGGAGTTCACCAAGAACATCAATGCCATTATGAGTTGATGAAACATAGATGAACTTTCCAAATCAGGTCTGACAACACTACGACATAACTTTTTAAATTTAAGCTCCATCGAGGTAGTCATGGGCTTGCAGTTCACCATTCCAAAAATAGAATACAAATCCCTCTTACTTTTTCAAATGAGAGGGTATGCACTTGTCAAAAAGAGGTTATCCTCATAAGGTGCCAATATGAGAGGTATATCATCCATACCTTCCAAGCAATGGTTTGGACCGGCTTCACTCCTAGTGAATCTGAGCTTCATCATACCGCTATCAATCCTCTCATATCAAGCCCGGGGTGTTAGCTCCAAATCATAGAGAGATTTCTTCAACCTGCATACATGAGATTCCTGATCATGAATCTCAAACCCCTCGGGTTGTTCCAAACCGGTGGACTTGCTACATGAGGGGAATGGTCCCCTTGTAAGATTTTCCTTCGGTACATCTCGGACGTGTACCCTCATGCTCTTCTTGAATTCAGGCATCCTTGTCACCATTTGACTCACATCGGGTAGGGCCCCATAATAAGTAGACCTTTTATGCTATAGAAGAGATGTGTTAACTGACATGGTCCCCAATGGACTTCCTACAACTTGATACAAATTTCCAACCTTAAACCCAAGAATAAAAGCATCTTTGAAAATTCCATTTTCAAACACGTACATTTCCATTGATGAATTCCACCTTGAAACCTTTGACTTCCATTGTTGAAATGGACACCAGGTTCTTCTTGAGATTAGGTACATAAATTACTTCTTGTAAATGAATCATGCTGCCCTCATTTAATTGAGGGGTAACATTCCATACACCCTTTCCGGGATAGGTGGCATTGACTCCAAGTATAATCCCCACGATTGTTTCCATCTCTACTAGATTAGAGAGAGCTTCCTTCTATATGATGAAGTGCCTTGAAGCACTCCAATCAATAAGCCAGATTCCCAAAGAGTTTGAAGGAGAAGTAGTGGAGAAATACTTCTTTAGCTTATTAGAAACACCATTTGATTCCTCATACCTAGATTTCCTTGCTTTCTTTGAAGAGTCTGCCATTTCCTTGATGACGTGCATTACCTTTCATTCCTCTAATCATTGAAGATGTCCCTGGAATGATTGTTATCATCATCAAGTGATGTGTCCCTACCATTTAAACACTCCTTCACATAATGGCTGAACTTATTGCAAGCAAGGCATCTTCCTTTCCTTCCACACTTACATCCAGACTTCTCATTGAAGTGATGTTCAGGTAGGCCATCAGATGCTTCCACTGTACCACTCAACTTCACCCTTGGTGAATTTGAAGAGGGATGAGGAACCCATTGAGCCTTTTTGTCCTTTCCAACTGTCTTCGGTGATTGCTCTTTCACTTTTTCTTTGGCTTTGTCTTCACCTCAGCTCTGATACCATGCTAATTTTAGGTATGTTCTATGCTGATAGCAATTTTTCTTCAATTTTCCATATTAGCTCAATATCGATTCTATATTAGCAATCACATTTAGCATGATAGTAAAATGCAGATAAAACATAAATCGCAGAAGACAAGCCAAGATAAGAGGACACAAGATGTGGTGCCAACCAGGACAAACCCCAATGTGGTGAAACCCTTGATCAATTCTTCTTATATGTTCTTCAATAGTTCAGCAGAGAGAGAGACATATAGTACATATACATTAGAATTCAACATTTTGACTTACCTAAATAAGAGCAGAGATCTTCTCAAAGAAGATGTCACATGAGGTAGTTGATCTAGACCCATGTGAAGGCATGTTGATCCTCCAAGGTGACTCCATCACCATGATGCACCTCACTGTGTTGCACCTCATTATCGTGCTGCACTCGTCATTGTGCTACACCCATTCATTGAGCTGCACCCAATCACGACTGTACCCATTGTTGTGCACTATGTTGCACAATTCCATCACTGTTGTACCCATCACTAACAAGTTGCTGCAATGCATCATGTTACTGATATGTCTACATGCCCATCATCACCATGTTGTACCATTGTGCAGCATAGTATTGCATCCATGTTGCCCACACTAGTCACTGCATTTATCATGTTGTACCCATCCAAGTATGCTAAACATACTGTCAATACAAACATGTTGATACAACCAAGCTACATCTTATTACATCATGTGCTGCACCATATTGTCCATTGTGCTACACCTAAATATATTGTCATATCAAACTTCAGTCCTCTATGTTGTTGTCTAAGCCTAGCAGCAAGACAACCCAACTATCTTTACCCAATGACTTCCTATCAACCTTATTGTTGCACATCCTTACAACGTCTAATGGCTGATAGGATCCTCTCCATGGATTGTGTTTAGGCAGCATTTGGTCTTCTCTTTGATAGCTAGGACTGCGACCATTTCTTCTCATTTTCTATGGTTGGGTTAAGATTTGAGACTGAATATTAGGAGAGTAGCTTAGGGCACATGAAAACCCTCCTCAAACTGCGGCCTAGAAAAATGTTATGGTCTTCTTCTTGACTACATTTAGGGAAACATTCTGACTGCGTCTATGGAAACATTCCTGACTACATTTATGGCATAATTGTAATTGCATTTAGGGTAGCATTTTGACTGCATCTAGGGAAACATTCTTGACTACATTTAGGGAAACATTGTGACTGCGTTTAGGGCAGCGTTCTGACTACGTCTAGGGAAACATTCTTGACTGTGTTTAGGGCAACATTGTGACTGCGTTTAGGATAGCATTGTGACTGTGTTTAGGGAAAAATTGTGACTGCATCTAGGGAAGCATTTTGACTGTGTCTAGGGCAACATTCTTGACTACATTTAGGCCTATGTTAGGGCCTCTCCATGGGATAGTGTTAAGGTTTCTTGAGGTTGAGATAAGGGATATCCTCCATGATAGTGTAGAGATTTCCCATCTCCTAAGATAGTGTAGAGTCTTCTCCATTAGGGCAGCATTGACTCTTAGGATCTCTCCTCCCACCAAAACCCAAAGACAAGTGGAGAGGAAGAGATGACAAGAAGAGTGTGTACAAATGACTAACAAGCCACCTCTTTTTTATACTAAAACATTGAGCAGATGTGGGGGCAATTTGGTTGCTGGCCGACCTTGACGAATTGTCCCATAACACAAATAAATTCATATCTCCATGAATACATGTCAGAATCAGATGATCTTTAGATAAATCCTACACCTCTTGACGGAAGGAATCCAACAAAAATATCAACTTCCATAAATAATAATAAGATGACCTACATGGATTTTAGCCCTAGTTTCCAATTTTAATAGCATCCTACTATTAGTAGCTGGGTGAAACAATTTGAGCTGCTAAAATCTACAATTACTAGTTATAAATCAATTTTGAAGGAAAATCATTGGCAAAGATGCCCCGTTGTAAGAACCATATTTCTTTCCTCTAAAATTATTCTCCTTTCTTATGACTCATTGTAGATCTACACTTGAATGGTTTGCATTATAAATATGTTATGACTCTTATTATCCACCCTTAATATACTTGGCATCACTGGTTCTTGGCCTCTCTTATGAGGATACCCTGATGAAATTGTTTTCTTCAAGTCTAAATGGGATTACAAAGTGATAAATTTACAAGCTTGGCAAGGGAAGGTTGCAAAGGAAGTGATGTGTCCCCATGTTCATGCAAAAGAAGGCGCTAGACCTTCAAGTTGATGGAACGAGTCAAGAAGAAAGCATTTTTGGTCCTCCATTTGAAAGTGATGAAGGAGCAATTGAAGAAAAAATTCCAATTTCAATGCAAGGTCAAATTTAGGTTCTAAGCATAGATCTTGAAATATTCTCAAGCAAGGTAGATGCTGCATAACCTATGTCCATGTACATCCCCAATACAAGCCCTCCTTTGTTCGAGGAGTAGACCCAAGCTTCAATTTTGATAAAGGAATTGAGTAGTTTTGGTACAAATTTGGGATTTTTTTATAACAATTTGTCACATGATGGTTTTGGTACAAATTTGAGAATTTCCAATAAGAATATTACAAGGAAAAATATTAGAATATCATCAAGAGGAAATAAGAGAAAAACAAATTACTCATCCTAAAAATCAGAGTCAAATGATTAAAAACAGGAAATACTCTTGTTCAAAATTCAAAGTGTGATCTATGATTATGATTGAATTTTAAGATCAATCTATTGTTCCTAATGAAATATTATCGATTGGTAAATCATTTAAAGAAATTGTTGTTCGTATGACTACAAAACTTGAAAGTAAAGATGAACGTCATTAATTTGAACCTAAGATAAAGAAAATTGCCCTCTAGACAAACCTTACCATTATCCTAATCACAAAAGTTATCACCTTAATAAGACAACCTATTGACATCTAAATAGGCACCAATTTACATACATTTCAAAGAATCTAATTTTTGTTCGAAACCTCATCAACAACAACATACACAATTATATTGCAAGTTGCAACGAGAATCATTCAAAACTTATCTCAACAAATAATTATATTGCAAGTTGCAACAAGATTCATTCAAAACCTTTCTCAACAAATAATTCCAGTAAAAGTAGATCTTGGTTGGATTCATGCACCTACAATGTACAAGTACAATTCCAAGTTTAAAGTGTTTTTGGGTTTTACTTCCTTGTATGCTTTAAGGCTGGAGCATCTCTCCAAAAGGGAGAAATGTGTAATACATTGAAAACATAATCATATATGTCATTATGCAAACATTATTATCTATCGTGTCTTTTAAAATAATTATGCCCCTTCACCTACACACACATAAATAAATACACTATCTTGTACTATGTCCATTATCTCGTAGATTATTTAGCATTTCTATTGTCTCTTGAATGTATGGATGATATAATCATTAATGTAAGCAGGACGTTTATAGAGGATGATACTACAATAACTCTCCTATGATAAATATTTCATTCAATATTCAATCTAACGTTGTTGGATATAGGTTTTCAGGCAACATATTTCCAATATAATGGTTAACATTGAATGCATCTCTCCAATAGTCAAACTTCTTAGGCTCAAAATTCTAATTGACTTGTGCTTATGTCAACATTCTATTTTTCAAAAAATATTACAAACACCTACTTATAGATGATCATAGACTTCAATATAATTAGCTACCATTTAAAGGAAAATCATTAACAATGCATTTGATTTACACAAGGAATAAATGTGAATTTTTTCAAAAATATATATGTTCCAAAAACTTTAAATTTTTTAAATGAAAGGGAACTTACCTCTTTAAGCTTGTGTGACTTCCTCTTGAATTTGTGAAAAAGATACTAAGTCTCAACTTTTAATAACATATACAACAATAAACATCACTCAATAACTATTTGCTCAAAGACCAGAATAATAGGAAAAGCAAAAAAATTCCCATCAAGCAATAGAACATTGGAAACCATAACTTTTTAACTCGAAGAAAAAGTAACCAATATGCCATTAACTTTTCAATGTTCGCCTTAATTTTTCCACAAACATATTTATACAAATTTATGACGTCTATAAAGCAAATTGCCAAAATTTCAATAGTTGGTAGTGATGGAGCAGGGAGAAGCATCGCCAAACCTTTACGATTCTAATCTAGATAATGATTCGAAAATAATTCATAATTCCAGGTTAAACTCAAATCCCACTAATATTGTATGAGTGACTATCTGGTACAAATTATCCCAACAATTTCTCTTCTTCAAAACCTAAAACCCCTTACTTCGACTCGTTTATGCTTTCTATTCTTATTACAAAATCCCAGCTCCACCGCAACCCATAAACCTATAATATGGGCACTACAATAAACCCTATTTTCCACAGAGTTTGGGTTTTATCTTGGATTTCATAGTGAGCTAATAAGGAATAATGGTGCAAAAAATTAAACCAAAACTCAAATACCGAAAACAAACAGAAACCAAACCTACCCAGCCTACCTTGATAGAGCAGATTGAGATCCATATTGCATTCTTTCAGCATTGCATTAACCTCCTCATCTGAGTGATTCCTTGCTATTTCTTTTATATTTGGTGTGATTTTCTGAACACTATATGAAATCGAAACTGTGCCACCGATTCTCACAACACCCTTCATTTTCGTTGTGTTTCTTATACTAACACCCTCCATTTCGTTGTGTTTCTTATAATAATACCCTCCCTTTCCAAACAACCCATATTGTTGAGATTTTCTGTTCTGCATAAGATAGGCAAAATCTCAGTAGATGACAACAATAGGAATCAGTTCCTAGATTAGCTCTAGGTTGTTGGGAGATGATTAATGCCTCTTATATTTGATGAAAGTGAGTTAATGAGGTTGTTAGATTCCCTTTGCTATAAAACAGGCAACCATTCGGATTGTTTGTAATGAGGGTGAGAGTTTGTGAGGATTTAATTATGTAATCTCCTGTTTGATTAATAAGATTGCCGATGCCTATGTTGTGTGGACGTAACCCAGATTGGTTGGGTGAACCACGTTAAAAGTTGTGTCTCTTGTGCTTGAATTTATTTGCTGAGTATTTGATTTAAATTAGTTGCGCATCTGATCTTCAACAAGTGGTATCAGAGCAATGTTGGAGGTGGAGCGCAATTGATTGTTGGTGGTGCATTGGATCAGGCAGTGTGCTGGAGTGCAGGTGTTGCTGGAGCACTGGTGCGTGGAGGTGTTGCTAGGTGATGTGAAGAATTGTTGGTGCGCATTGCTGTTGATGCGTTGGGCGTGGACCAACTGCTGATGCATGATTAAACCTGCGTGGAGTCCCGGAGTGCTGCGCTGAGTGGACCTGCGTTGAGTTGAGGTGGTATTTTAATTGATTGTTGTCTGGTGTGTTAATGTTGTGTAGTGCTGTGCATGGGACACACCGCAGGACTGTTTTTTGAATTGTTTTGAAAGTGTTGTGCGTAGGATAGCCTCCAGGCACGTTTTGCTATTACAGGGGTTGTTGTTCATCTGCATTTTTTAAAGTGTTGTGCGTTGATAAACCCGTGGTGCATTTACATGCTGGTGCGTTTACATGCGTGGAGCATGTGAGAACCTGCGTGGAGTGTGTTAGATACATTTCAAACTTGCGTGGGGATTGCTGTGCGTGGAGGATTTCAGATATATGCCGTGGAGTGCTATGCGTATGATTGCTAGTGGTGTGTTGTTGGAGCGCTGAGCCTGCGTGTGAATGCGTGGATTACTGTGTGTGGTGGATTGTTGTTCAACTGCGTGGAGGTGCTGTTCAAATGCGTGGATTGCTATGTGTGGTGGATTGTTGTTCAACTGCGCGGAGGTGCTAGTGTTGCATGGAGAGAGTGGCTCAAGAAGTGCTAGGTAACACAATTCTGTTCGCTGCTCTCAATAAATTCAGTATTCGTAACACAATTCTGTTTATTACCCTCAACAAGTTCAGTATGCCATTTCACATGGGCACACAAACAAACAACGGAAATTGATGTTGCGCACAACAGCATATTGTGCCAAAATTTGGTTATGATTTTATTTGTCCAGAGGAATTAATCACAGTGAACCATCAATTTAATAGTATAATATATATATAATATATAATATTTATATATTATATAATTTGGCAGTGTATTTGTTCAAATTTAATTGAAGTGTTAGGCAAGATTTTGGGGGAAATTTTTTTCGATTATAAGGCATAGGCAGATTTTTTAATTGTTGGTATTTAAAAGTTGGATTTTGGAGATTATTGTGTTTTTTGCTGATACAACATGGCGAAAACACAAAGTGCCCGGTTTGAAATTGAGAAGTTTGTTTAATGGCAAAAATAATTTCGAAATCTGGAAGGTGAAGATGTATGATTTGCTTGTCCAACATGGTGTGGCAAAGGCGTTGTTGGGCAAATCCAAACAGCCTTACAACATCACAGATAATGAGTGAGCCGAGATGGATGAAAGAGCGATAAGTGATATTCAACTGTGTCTAGCTAATGATGTCCTGTTTAATATCGTGTTGGAGACAACAGCTGCTGGTTTGTGGACGAAACTGGAGAAATTGTACATGACCAAATCCTTAACCAATAGGATTCTCCTCTGAAGCGACAGTTGTACGGTTTGCGAATGAAGGAAGGTACATCGATTGCTGATCATTTAAATGCTTTTAATACTTTTCTTGTGCAATTACAAAGTATAGAAGTAAAAATTCCATCCGAGGATAAAGCTATTACTTTATTGTGCTCGTTGCCCGAGTCATGGGATCATTTTGTTACTTTTATAAGTCTTAGTTCATCAGAAACTATTGAGTTTGATGATGTAGTTGCATCTTTATTATCGGAAGAAACAAGGAGAAGGTCGCATTCAGAAACCTCTACATCAGAAGCTATGATGGTTAGAGGTCGTTCGAAAGAAAGACACCCCAGGAAGCCGAGCGACTCACGTTCAAAGTCGAAAGGGAAGAAGAGTAAGCTAAAGTGCTGGGTGGCAAATCAGGGAATTTATAGAAGGACTGCTGGAAGCGACAACAGCAAACTTCAAAAGCAGATTCTTCGACAGAGAAGAAGGAGGCAAATGCGACAGATACAAGTTCGACATCTGGTTCAGGTATGAGTGATGAAGTATTATCAATTAATGTGTCAAATCATGGTCAACATTGGTTGTTAGATTCCGGTGCATCAAACCACATGTGTATCCATAAAGAATGGTTTAAGGAATATAAATCAATTAATGATGGAGTTGTGTAACATGGTAATGATGTAACATTATATTGAGGGGATTGGGAGCATACAACTACAAATGTTTGATGGGACAACTAGAATATTAACTGATGTGAGGCATGTACCAGATTTAAGGAAAAAAATGATTTCATTAGGAGCACTTGATTCAAATGGATATAAAATTGTAATTCAAGGTGGAGTAATGAAAATTTACAAAGGAATTTTACTAGTTATGAAAGCTACGAAAGTAGGAAATCTATTTCAGTTAGAAGGAGGTACAGGGTCAGATTTTGTGTCTACTGTGTCTGAACATGAGAGTAGTTCCATTCACTTATGGCATCAAAGATTGGGGCATATGAGCGAAAGAGGGTTGAAAGTTTTAGCTGATCGCAAGTTACTTCCAAATGTGAGGTCTGGAAAGTTAGATTTCTGTAAGCATTTTCTGTTTGGAAAACAAAGTAAACAAAAGTTTAAAATGGGAAAACATACTAGTAAAGGAATACTTGATTATATCCATTCAGATGTTTGGGGACTAGCCCCTACAACCTCATATGGTGGTTCGTCTTATTTTGTATCGTTTATTGATGACTTTTCTAGGAAGGTGTGGGTCTACATGTTGAAAAGAAAGTCTGATGTTTTTTCAGTTTTCAAGCAGTTTAGAGCATTGGTAGAAAACAACACTGGTAGATCAATAAAATGTTTAAGAACTGACAATGGTGGTGAGTTTACTTCCAAGGATTTTACAGCTATTGCAAGGATGTAGGGATCGAGAGACATAAGACCACGATTTATACTCCTCAACAAAATGGAGTTATTGAACACATGAACAAGACTCTTCTAGAGAGAGCAAGGAGTATGCTGAGTAACACCGGGTTGCAAAAGGAGTTGTGGACGGAAGCAGTGGCAACAACTTGTTATGTGATAAACCGATCTCCATCGATGACAATAGACTGCAAGATTCCACAAGAGGTATGGAAAGGACACCCTTGTGACTATTCTAAACTCAGAGTGTTTGGTTGTGATGCATATGCTCTAGT
>APFE031489591.1:93868-122717 GCA_000404065.3 Pinus taeda
TTCGTCTAGATGAACCTGTGTATATGTCTTTTTCTACTTTCTGAGTGCCTGAACTGAGATCTGTTACCAAAGAAGGTTGCCATCAAGGACAACACCTGCATCATAATGCCAACACAAAGGGATATAGATTGTGGGATCCTACTACCCGCAAAATCATCATCAACAGAGATGTAAAGTTTAATAAATCCTCTCTTGTATAGTTAGATGTAGATAGTAGATTGAAACAGGATGATGTATTTGATTTTCAGCACATTCAGTTTGATAGCATTTCTAATAATAGTCATGATGACCATAGTTCAGATACTAGTCATGAACAGGTTTCAGAATCAGAACATGAACAGGGTTCAGGTTTAGATCATGAACAAGTCTCAGATACTGATCGGCAAGAAGTTCCTACAGATGGTAGTCAGCCAATCGAGGAAGCACTAGAAACATCCTTAAGGAGGTCGACAAGAATCAAACGCCCACCAAGATGGTATGATGATTATGTTACTTCAATTGCATTTACTGCTAATGACGATGAACCTCTGTGCTATCAGGAAGCAATAGAAGGTTCGAAAAGTGACAAGTGGAAAGCAGCTATGAAGGACAAAATGATGGCCTTGAGTAAGAACAGCACATGGGATCTGGTTGAGCTTCCAAAAGGTAGGAAAACTGTGGGGTGTAAATGGGTCTTCAAGCTGAAACGGGGTGTGAATGATACGGAAGACAGGTACAAAGCGCGGTTGGTTGCAAAAGGGTTTTCTCAGAAAGTCGGTATTGGCTTTCATGAGATTTTTTCACCAGTGGTTAAAATTGTTTCAATTAGAATTGTGTTAGCATTAGTGGCTTTGCTTGATTTAGAGTTGCAGCAATTAGATATTAACACTGCATTTCTACATGGAGACTTAGATGAGGAAATATATATGGAACAACCAGAAGGGTTTGTTCAACATCACAATGAGAAATTTGTCTGCAGGCTCAAGAAGTCATTATATGGCCTGAAGCAGTCGCCTCGGCAGTGGTATAAGAAGTTTGATTCTTTCATGTTGAGTCAGAAATATGTTAGAAGTGAATATGATCATTGTGTTTATTTTAAACAGTTAAATAATGGCATGTTCATTATCTTGGTATTGTATGTTGACGTATGCTTTTAGCAAGCAAAAGCATAGAAGAAATCAACAGGTTGAAGGCTCAGATGGCAGACATGTTCATGAAACCAGTTTTGTTAGAGAAGCTACGCTGGTGTTTGGCTTCTCTTGGCTTGTAGAAAAGATAAAATAATAATAACAGGACATCAGGCTAATTGTTTTCAAGGTGGAGACTGTTGAGATTTTTTGTTTTGCATAAGATAGGCAAAATCTCAGTAGATGACAACAATAGGAATCAGTTCCTAAATTAGCTCAAGGTTGTTGGGAGATGATTAATGCCTCCTATATTTGATGAAAGTGAGTTAATGAGGTTGTTAGATTCCCTTTGCTATAAAACAGGCAACCACTCGGATTGTTTGTAATGAGGGTGAGAGTTTGTGAGGATTTAATTATGTAATCTCCTGTTTGATTAATAAGAGTGTCGATGCCTATGTTGTGTGGACTTAGCCGAGATTGGTTGGGTGAACCACGTTAAAAGCTGAATATGGTGAATAAAAATCTAAATAAACTTGAGGTATGGTGAATAAATAAAACTTATTTTTATATTTACTCCATAACCCTTTTTATATTTACTAAAACTCAAAAAATAGATTTTATTTAGGTGAAGTCTATGGGCCAAATATCATTTTAATACCATGGGCTAAATACCATGGGCCAAATACCATATTTGTAAAAGAGGTATGGTAAATAAATCAAAATATATCAAACATGATTAAAAATCAACATCTAATTATATACCAAATCTATGAGCCAAATACCATGGTAAATAAAAGAGGTGTGGTAATTAAATAAAAATATAATTAAACCAAAGGTATGGGAAATAAATAAAACCTATTTTTATATTTACTCCATAATCCTTTTTATATTTACTAACAGTAAAAAAGGATAGCTTTTATTTAGGTGAGGCCTATGGGCAAAATTATTATTAATACCATGCAAAAAAAAACATTATTAACCCTAATATTAATATTAAAAGATTAATAATAATAATATTATTAAATCTAATATTCATATTAATATTTTATAATATTAATATTATTAAATTTAATAACTTTGGAATAATACAATATTAAATTTGTTATATTACTATATATACTAATATATCATGATATATATATTAACTCTAAATATATATGGGAGGGAAGAACAAAGACATAGAGTGATACATGTGGAGAGATAGGGAGAGTTGGAGATAAACTTAAGGAGACGGGAGAGGAGGAATGAAGAGGGCGAGGGAGATGCATTGATTTTAGTGTATATGTTGATTTATAATGATATTTTATTGCTTGCACTAGATGAATTTATTTCAATGTAGATAATTTGTATTCTTATTTGATTTATTGCACTAAATGCATTGATTTCAGTGTAGATGGAATTTCTAATCCTATTTGATTGCTTGCACTAAATGCATTGATATCAGTGTAGATGTTGGTTTAATATCCTATTTTCTTACTTGCACTAGGTGCATTGATTGATTTGAGTGTAGATGTTGATTTCTAATTCTATTTGATTGTTTGCATTAGATGCATTGATTTCAACTTATAATTTGTTTTCTAATCTTGTTTGATTTCTTGCATCAGATGCATTGATTTCAATCTAGATATTGATTTCTGATTTGATGTAATTGGATTCATGGTGGTATATTGATTTTAAAGTGATTAGATTAACAATGTGCATTGATTTCAGTGTAAGCACAAAATATTATTGGCAATGTACATTGATTTTTGTGTTATAGTAATTGAATTTATTAATATTGGAGAGAAAGAGAGACAAAGTATGATGTTTACTACAACAATTCAAGCTAAAGATCTAAATGTTTTACGATTTCAACTGTCCTTTTCATATAATCGATATGAAAAGTGAAAATTAACAATGGTGAAAATAAGAATATTATAAGAAAATAGTTTGAGATTGATCACGATGAATACTATGTGTAATTAATTGCATTATTATTATTCACATTTTCTATCATTCAACATTATTACATTGTCACTTTGCATTCAAAATTTTTATTTCATCATTAAAATGATTAACAATATTTATCATCTCACCATAATGATCTATTTAAGAAAATTTAAAATTTAAATGACCACATTAATCTCAAACATATTTAGCATATTTAAAATTACTTTATTAATATTAGATGTATTTACATATTATTGATAAAATTAATCATATCTTCAATAGATTTTCCTTGGCAACACATGACTAAAGCCAACCTAGATCCATCTTAACTCTGTATCTATCAAGCGCTGAGAGGGATCAAATCTCTCAAGGTGCAAACCTTTCCTCAATATTTGCACTCAAAAATGATGTTTCGACCTCGAGAGATTTGATCCCTTTCGGCTCTTGATAGATCCAGAGTTAAGATGTATCTAGTTTTTAAAATAATTAAGAAAACTATTTTTTGTTATTATGTTTCTTGTTTCATAAAATAGAATGGTGCTTCATTGTGTTGATAGTGGTACTAAGTGAAAATACCTTGATCAAAGTTCATACCATCTCATTGGCACTACCACTTTGCAGGATGAATAAGAAATGTGAAATAGACGCGTAACCCACTAAATAAGTTGGCAAAGGTTGTTGCAACATATATAGGTGGTCATGTCATGTTGCAAAAGGAGGTGTTAGCCCATCCCATTTTTGATAATTAGTCAACCTTTGAATTTAATTCCCTGTGAATGTGATTAAAGGTTATAACCCTAAATATTCTAATAAGCTCCATAATTTTAATCATCCTTTTTTCGAATAAATATTCGTATAAGGAAGTATAATCTTTCATACAATCTATAACAACCTTTCAATCCCCTATCACTTGTATGTTTAGATTGTTGAAGTAACACAATTAAAATGACTAACATGGACAACTAATTTGTATTATTGTAGTTCTTGTTAGGTAGTCGTATTTTTGTTCTTAGACTAAATTAGTCATTCAAGTTAGTCATTTTTAGTAGTATTACTTATTAGCTAGTCGTATATTTTAACTTGAGACTAAATTAGTCATTTATGTTAGTCGTTTTGAGTTGGATATCTTAATATTGCTAATTTTTGGTAGTATTTCACTTCGAAAAGTTATGGTGACTAACATTTTTAGTCACCTAGTCACTAATTTCACTATTTTATACTCATGATTATAATGTTTTCTTTTCAAATGTGTACGAAAAGAAATCACTTTAGGTTGTGGATGACAAACAACCCTAACAATGAAAATGGCTGCTAAACATTATAGATCTGCAACAAATGATAGAAACAAAACTTTCCAAAGCCCTGATCTATGCCATAATCATAGTTAAACAAAAAAATGGAATAGTAAAATAAGCACAAGTAACTCCAATAATCCAATGGAAACCAGATATATAAAGAATATATTTTGTTAAACAACACTTGTGAAGGGAACAAATAATGTTACTAGTCCCCCTCTATGGGATGGGTTCTTGGGTATCCTCAAAAGTCTTCAGCTTTTGTAGAGAAACAAGTTGTAGGGAAACAAGTTGTTCATCAAACCACTCAAGCCAAGATCCTTTGACATTTTCAAAAATGATTTTGTTTGTTTTTTTTACCCTCACTTTCACCATTAAAAAAAAAAAAAAAATGAACTTTTTTCCCCATTATTTTCCCTCACCCTCACCCTTTTTTATTTTCCATGTTATTCCCACCAGCCCCACTTTAAACTAATAGGGAAACATATTTAAAAACAAAACAAACAAAAATCAATATTATTTAGGGTAGGGGCGAGGGTAAATAATAGGGAGAACATATGGGGTAAATAATGTCAAAAGCCAAATTTGTTCTCTCGAAAGTTCAAGAAGCTCCTATCATTGATGTTCCCTTGGGGGATGAAGCTTTTAGCTATGTAAAATATTTTCAGAATGAGGTTTGGTCTATAGATTTAATGTGTTTTGGTCACAACTGTGAAATCTCCATAAATGGATTTATGATTCATGGAAACCTATGTTATTTGATGATTTGATTATTTTTTTGTTGTTGTCTTTGATAATATTGAGGATAATAATAGTATTTGGTACTCAGAGCCTTGTTTCTAGGGTAGTGCTAGTCTCCTCATGCACTCTTGATCCCCTTCTTTTGATTTGGTTATGATGTCAATGTCCTTGGATCCAATTTGTGTTAGGTTCTTGAACCTTACCTTACATATTTGGAATCTCCCTTCGTGAACTTTTATTCGAAATGAAATTGGGAAATTTTATTGTAGTTGTTATGAAATCAAGCATTTCCTTAAGACCTATGCTTGAATATGCATGAAGATGGATTTATTAAATATTTTCTTGTTGAGATAAACTTGACAACTCCAAATTATGTATGGGTTCAAAAGCTTGATATGAAAATGTTTCATTTAGAAGCATGATATGAAATAGGGCATGTAATTAAGAATTTCCTTAGGCAATTGTGGAATAATAGTTTGAAAAAATAGATGGAGACCCAAATGATGGGAAGGTGCTCAAATAGAGCATTGTAATATTTACAAGGAAGAAGAGGTCTAAGGCAAGGAGGAAGTAAAAGAAAACCAAGAAGAAGCGCATGTCAAAGAGGAACCATTGAAGGAAGCACAAGGAAGACATGAAGAGATGCATGTCACAAAATATCCACCAAATTCAAAAACAAAGGAGGATTAAGCCCAACAAACCCTTGTTAATTTTGGATCTTGCACTTATCTCTCGAGAAGCAAGACTAGAAATGAAATTTATTGGGCTAATGAGGCATATGGAAAAAGGGATAGAGAAAAAAATGATTGCTCTCAGAAGAGAAACTTGGTCCCACCAGAAAACATGGGACAAATTCAAGTTGGGAAAAAGGGAAAAAACATCTCACCAAGGAAAACAAGAAGTTAGTCAAAGTCAAATCAATAAGAAGTAAGAAATGGAAAGCAAATGTATTTGGATCTTGGGAGTATTTTGGAAATTCTATAGTTGGAAAGAAAATACAAATTTTTTATTATGGATGTCTCGTTTGAGGGTTTGAATTAAGTCATTCTGCTCAATACCAAAGCCACAAAGGATATTGGCAACTCAGAAGTAATGTAACAATTGGGTCAGATCCCAACCTTCATTTTTAATAAAATTCTCATATTTATTTCATTAAAAAAATAATTGGGAAAATATAAAAGGGGTAAGGGTGAAAGTGTAGGTGTAAGAAATAATATGGAAATACATAAAAAAATGCTATCTATCTATCCTATCTATCTATATAATATTATATATATATATATAATATATATAATTATATATATATATATATGTATAGTATATGTAAATGTATATGTATACGTATTTATAGTATATGTATTATAAATCAATGTATGTAATGTTATATGTATATGTATAGTATAAGTAATGTATAAGTATATTATATATATAATATATATAATATATATATAAATTATATAAAGATATATTAATATTAATTAATGTATATAATGTATATATATATGTATATATTATATATAATATATATATTATTTTGTTAGGTAATGTGAGTCATGAGATGATTGGCACACCTGACCTATGGCTTGAGTAGCCACAACCTAGGGGTATTTAAGTTGTCAAAATCACCTAGATATTGCACTTGACTTGGGCCACACCACTCCTTAGCATGGTTAGATTTTTCCCCATGAAGTTTCAAATTGATGACCTTTGCACCAGGAAGTTCCTTAACAGAACACCATGCCACTATTTTCTCTACACCCCATGGGATATATAATTTATGTGCGTTTTCTATTATTTTCACCACCCCACTAAATAATAGAGAACATCTTTTATGCTTTCATTATTATTTCCCCCCACCTCCACACCATGTGGAGGAAAATAATAGTGAAATCATTAAAAGTTTTTCTCTATTATTTAGCGTTAGGGAGGGGGAAATAATAAGGAAAACATAAAAAATGGTTAGGGTGGTGGTGGGGGGGGTGTGTTGGTGGTTGGGATATAAAAAACATAAACAACTTTTTAAAAGTTTTCCTTGTTATTTCCTATGATCCCACCCTTTTATGTTTTCGAGGGTTATTTCCCCTCACATCCACCATTATGTAAGGAGAATTAATAGCATAAACATAAAATATGTTCCCTATTATTTAGGGTGAGGGTGAGATGGTGGGAAATAATAGGGAAAGCCTGAAAAACTATGAGGTTGAGGAGAAATAATAAGGAAAAATTCCCTATTATTTCCCTACACCCCCACCCTCATGTTAGGGGATATAATAGTAAGAACATAAAAAAAAAAAAATTCCCTAGTAATCCCTACCCCACACGCTCATGTGGGGGGATATAATAACAAAAACACACAATCTGCAAACTATCGTTGACATTCCATTAGATAGTTCATCACAACAATTTTGATAAAATTATATTTAAAATCCAAAATCTATACTATGAGGATTAATTTTACTAGACTTATAGATTTATTAAGTTATTTTTTTCATGCATGTAATATATAAAGTGAGGAGAATAGAGAACAAACACGAATATAATAACTCACTATCATAATGACAGAATATATGATTTGGGAAACCATTTTGAGAGAAAACTCAACTAGAAGGTGAGACCACTCTGCTCTCTTTCTCTGAATAGAAATGGATGAAAGTAAAAGGGAGTGAGACCTATTGCTTGTGGGCTACTATAGTGCACAAACCCTCTCTATTTTCTGTTTCTTTATCTACTCTCAACTACTTTTCTAATTTATGGAGCAAAGTGCACTCAAATAGAGAGGAACCCCTTTTCCTCTTAGTGGCCTAGTTATGACATAACTTAATAGTATACTAGTGATTAATTTTGACTCCTTTAACTCTTAATAATAGTAATAATACATATTATTATAGAGTCTTCTTCATCATGATCATGTTTCTAGCCCATTTTTCCATGAATAATGGGGGCTGACATGACATCCTCTTGAATTGTGGCAGTCAAATAGGAAGGTCAACTTTTTGGCAGAATAACTTTTGCATACGAACTTTGATTGAGGCGATTCTTGCATTGTTGGAAAAATAGTTGTGTAGAATAACTCTAGAGGGTGTGGCACTTAAGTGGTTTTTTTTAATTGAAATGAGAATTTTTGGATCATATGCCATTATTACGCCAGGTACAACTATTTCATAAATGTCACAAAAGGGTCAGTTACACCATGTCTCTAAAAACTTATACACATCTGGTTGGGGAAATGTCATTGTTCACCAAACCACTCGAGCTAAGATAGTTTGAACTTAAGTGGAAAAATGTTACCCCAAAAGAAAAGTCATTTAATGCATCACACTACTTCTAGAAGGTTTCAAACCCTAATTTTCAAAATTGGGACCTACTGATAAAAATAGTCCTATGAATTGAATCCTCCACTTTTTCCACTCTAAAAGAATAGAGATGTATGAAAAATATGTAATGATCCTTGACCCATAATATAGAAAAAAAAATACAAAGATTTTTTTTTCTATGTTTTCCCTATTATTTCCCTATACCCCCACTCCAACCATTTTTTATGTTTTCCATATTATTTCTCCTCACTTCTCTCATTCCCACCCCCATGTCCACCTCAATAATAGGGAAAAGAATATATATATATATATATATATATATAATATATATATATATAATATATATATAATATATATATATTTTCCCTATTATTGAGTGGACATGGGGGTGGGAATGAGAAAAGTGAGAGAAATAATATGGAACATAAAAAATGTTAATAGAGAATATATGATATATATATATATATAATATATTATATATATATATATATAATATATAATATATATATATAAATATATATATATATAATATATATATATAGATAATTATTGTTCCTATATTTCTCCAACCCCCAGTCTCACCACCCCACCCTAAATAATAGAGAAAACATAAAAAATATTTTCTATGTTTTCCCTACCCTCACCCTCATTATATTATATCAGGATGAGGGTTTTCCAATGTTTGTGATTGGTTATGAAATTTATTTCAAATGGGTCATCTTGAAATTTTTGCTATAATTTTTTTGGGCCATTTCAAATTTTGAAATTTGGAGACAATTAAGAAGGAATCTCAAGGTACATCGAGAAAAAGGAAATACAGCTAACAATATACCTTTAGACTTAACTTAGCCCTCCATTGTGCAAAATCATCTCACAGAATCTACAATCCCTTCTCCTCTACAATTTCCACACCCTCATCGAGATCCCTCAGATGAACAAGAGAGAGCATAACCATGATCTTGGCTTCATCCATGAGGGGACATAAATGTATTAATGAATAAGATCACTTGGATAATGATAAGGAAGAAAACGCTAATGTATATTCTCTAGAAACAGAAGTGCCTCAAGGAAATGCAGTCATTGTCTCCAGTCATGTGCTTCCAACAACTTCTTAGGATGGATTGATGTTTGAAAGAGAAAAGGAAGAAAAAACCTTTGAACAACTCAATGATCATTTCTTTATGTATTGTGTACCATGACTCTCTACCTAGATTTTGTTCTTTGGGTTCATTTTTGGATATGTTCGGTCTTCTCAGGTAACCGACCAATCTAAAATATCTCTACATTCTTATGTAACATCTTGTTTGGAAGGAAATACAAATATTTAATTCACAAAAACAAAATTATACATTTATTTGAAAAGGAGCATATACATATACTTATCTCAATGTATACCATCTTATGGTTTATTTTTTAAAGTAGTAAGTTATCTCTCTCTCTCTCTCTCTCTCTCTCTCCTTCTCTCTCTCTCTCTCTCTCTCTATATATATCATATATACATATATATATATATATATATATATATATATAGATATATCATAAAGAGTATTTGTATTATATTATTTTGTGCCTAGTAAAGAACAAATACATAAGGAATTATAGAGCCAGTTCATCAATTTTCTCCAATTCTTTTCTCCTTTCCAATAGGAATACATGATTTTCCTAATGAGAATATATCTAAAAAAAAAAAAGATGGATTTTGTAGGTGAATACTTTACAAAACTATCCCAACAAAACACAAAATTTACAACACATAACACTACTACAGAATTTTCTTAATAGACTTCATCCACCGTTAGGGGATTATAGCAGGATTGATTTGGCCATTAACCTTCAATTTACACTCCTTGTTATAATACTTGTCTACTTCTTTATTGAAGTATCTTAGGACATGGAAATATACCTTGGATGGGATATCTTCCACAATTTTCCTGATGTTTTCAATATATTTCTCCTTTTGGAGGTAGCCTATGACCAGATGATGCAAGATTAGGAAAGAATCTCCCATAACCATAAGTGTGTCCACTTGATTTTCTTTGGCTAATAAAAGTCCGATAGAGACCATATATCTCTGCTTGATTATTTATCACATGACCAAGATCCCATGAGTACCTAAACACTTTGTCCTCCTTGAGGCCATAGTTTACCCCTCCTCCTCCTACCACCCCTAATAATAAGTTATATTTTTAATATAAATCAAAATATTTCATAACATGAGATGTAAGTGATTTATTTTTTAAAATAACAAGTTATATTTTTAATATAATCAAAACAATTCATAACATGAGACATGTTAAGGTAGCTACTTTATTAAATACAACCAACAAGAAGTAATTTGTGTGAGATTTAGAAACTTGCTTCATGTTAGAGCTTAGTGCTTGATAATCCCTATAGGGAATATATTTCTAAAAGTGTAGTGTGATTGTTATACATTTTTGTTGTTTTCCAATTATATTTTCTAGTCAATTTTGTTTGAATTTGGTAGGGATTTGTTGGAATTGCAGGTTTAAGTTTTGTGGTACACATAGTTTAAGTTCCTTATCGGTTTTGAAGGATGGTGGATCCATTTATGCATTAAAATCATAATTTAAATAATGAATAATTATAATCTCACTAATAATTGTACCACTGAATTTTGATGAAAAAGGTCAAAACATAAAAAAAAAAATTAGACTTCCCCATTTCTAAATTCTTGTAGGCGATACATTTCTAAATTCTTGTTGTATGCTTCTTCCTTGATATTTCAAAGACATTTTTATATCTTACTTAATGGGTTGAAGGTAGTCTTCAAGTAGACATGAATCCAACCATGAAATGTCTATTGAACCCTATATTAAGGCCTTAATAAGTATTCATTATTAGTTTAATTGTTATATTAGGAGGTCAGCGAGAACCTTTCATGGTCCTATTTTATTATAATTGTACCACTTGTCTCCTTTACATATATACATACATACATACATACATATATATGAGACCTAGTCTTAGGACAATCAAATATTTTCTTGGACATTATATTAATTGTAAAAATATGTTTTCCCCTTTGAAGTTGCAATTATTTGGTATCAGAGTAAATGAACCTAGGGTTTTGTTGCTTCAAACAAGTCATTATGGCATTTTCGCTTTAAATTTTTTTCTAGGGCCTTTCATATGGTAAACCTTTCTGGATATTGAGGAGATATATCGGGGAACATCTAGCTAATATTTCATATTTTTTTCCCACTATACTTTCTAATATATACTCTATGGAATTTAGGGCTTATGATTGGTTATGAAATATGATTCAAATGAGTGATATTGGAATTTTCAGTATAACTTTTTTGTAGGCCATTTCAAATAGTGAAATTCGGAAACAATTAAAAAGACATCTCAAGGTACATCTAGTAAAAATTTCATATTATGGTTCTTTGTAATTTCATATATACACCATGTGTAATTTATGGTTTGTGAAGGGTCTGTTGAAATAAGGAATTTCTAGGAGGTTGGGGAGTGAATCAGTAATTATGAAACTCTTTTCTTTTTCTTATTATGATTTTAGTACCTTCTTATATTATTTAACTTGTGAGAGAATTCATTCAAAAATATAGGGAGCCAACAATATTTCAGACACACATGTTCAAACAATAATATATGAGCAATACAAATTCAACACAGTGTTTTTCACGTGGAAACCCAGAGGGAAAAAACCACCAATTTTATTGTTTGTTTATGATGTAAATTAAGCACCCACTTAATTACGTTTGTTTGTTTGTGAGCACCCACTCACAAGAGGCACCGACCCCCTTTGGTTAGCAAGCACCAACTTACCAAGAGCAATCAACCTTTTCAGTATGAAGGCACCAACCCGATCTTTCCATTGTTCTACTATTTCATACAATTTTCAAACTGAAAATAGATGCATACAATAATACAAGTAAAATACCAACAATGGCTACTTGTAGATTCGACTTCTGCACTCTGCCTTCTATGCTCACTTGCAATAGAACTCCTCTTGATCCTCACAACAACACTTCCTTTGTGTTCTGCCTTCACTTTCAAGGGATTTTCACTGGCTACTCCTCAGCACTACCCTTGCAATTCTCCACACGGTCCTCATGTTGCCTTTATTGCTATATTACAATTTTTCCTCTTAGGTTCTTTAGCCTCTCTTCTTTGACGCTACACTCACAACATTTCTTTATCACACATATGCTCACTTCCCCTTTTTTTCCATTTCTAGTGATGGTTTTGTTCCACTGAGGCACATTGCACAATGAGAGTCTCTCAACACTGTCATGTAGCTATCAATCTAAACTTATGCATGGATTCACTTTCCTCTCTTACGTCTTCTATTAGTTTCTTGTCACATCGCCAAAAACAGAGATGGTCCTCACAATTATTCATAGACTACCTGCATAGAGCTCTTATACTAAGAAATTAATTCTCAGATGACATGTACACTCCTTCAAGAGTCCCATGCTTATTTATCATTCCACAGATATTGACAGTCCATGGAGGTGACTGTTCTGTTCTTATTTACCAGAACCATTCATGCACATGAAGCAATCAATTTCTTCCTTCAAGCACTCGAATTCATTTCTATTGCCAATGTTGTCCTCGATTTCTTGTTACAGAGTCTTCCACGGGATTAGACCTTTTTAACTAACAACTCCTTTGTGCCTTCATCAAGTAGAAAAACTACCAACCCATACAGTCTTTAAATATTTGTACTTCCTTATCATAATCTTCATAGTGGTGCAGTGTTCTGATATTGTAATCCTATGATTTCTGAGCTCCTTCTGCTTATCCCTCACAGTGCTTCTCATCATAGGACCGTTGGATGTGACTTGTCACTTAGATTTAAGGTGTTAATCCTTCACACTCCTGTCGGGGACATTATCCCTTTGTTAACTACTATATGCCCTTGGTTCATTGATCTCTTACAACCATGTGCCACCCCGATATTGGAATCCCTCTATATCATAACTTTTCAAAACTTCAACTGCACTAGAGTTTCAATATCTTAATCCTCCAATTTTCGAGCTCCAATATGACGTCATCACCTCCATGTGAAAACTCCTTAAAGGTGACATGTGTCACCTAGTTCTGGCCCACTAGCCTACCCAATGTTGTCATGTGTCCTTATCAGAGCTAGTCAGATGTTGTCATGTGTCCTTATCAGAGTTAATTAGATGCTGACATGTGTCCTTATCAGAGTCAATTAGATGTTGCCATGTGTCTGACTACATGAGAGAAAATAGGACATGTCAACCTTGGTTTTGCACCAAAATCATTTGTTATTATTCTTTTGGAATTCCTTGGTGTTTTTAAAGGTATCAACACTTGTCGATATCACAAATTTATGCGCTTCACTCACTTGAAGAAGTTCTGATACTCTGATCTCTAGGGTTCTGATTTCCTCCAACCTATGATTTCTGATATCATCATTTATGTCAATACGTTGACATCCTGATCTCTGATATTCGATGTGTTGACATGCCAATATCTGATATCCTGGCCTTCTTAGGACTTCAAGTCCCAGAACATTGGCAAACCATAACTTTTGACCCAGGAGTCCATTTTTTGGACTTTCGCATATTGTTGGGAAGCTTGTTCATAGAACTTTCCAATGGAGAGAGTCTGATGTAGGCTTTGTGATATGAAAACAATAGAATTTACTATTTTCTCAATTTCACCAATGGTAGAAGAGTTGAACAGAGAGCAGTTCTAATATCTTTTATCAGTGCTTGTAAATGCCTTTTGAGGCATAACTTGGCTAATATTGGGCCTTTTCGAAAACTGTAAGTTGCATTGGGAAGCTGATGCAGAGGCCTACCTTTTGTTAGTAGCCATTTATTCCTATGAGCACAATCCAAAATGGTGAATTTGATGTAAAGAGAAAATTTTTGGCTTAATTCGGTCAATCATAGACCAAATTGAGCATTTTGAAAGCCTAGACAAAGGTTTCGAGGTACTCTGGACGCAATGGCAAAGTCCATTTGTTCATTGGGGTAATTATTTTTCTAGTATGACTAGGAGGAAGACAACCATGTCACTTCTGTTTTGAAGCAGTCATTTTATTTCTTATTGATCTCAATTTTTATTATGAGGACCTTTACTGCATAGTCCTCTTTGTATTGGCGTAATCACCTCTTTGTAAAAATGAATCAGTTTCAGAGTGAGAGTTCTCTGTAGGACATTTCTTGAAGGGCAACATTTCCACTCTATCATTAGCTTGACTCTAAAGGAAGAAGAATATTTATGTACTCACTTTCCATGCGAGATCAATAAAGTGGCCTAGCCTTTCATCATGGCTCAGAGACGTAGCCCACGAGGGGTGAACTCCGTCATCAACTGGTTGTGTCTCTTGCTTTATGTCACTTTTGTGCTTTGAATATTTTTCATCTTTAAGTTCATTAAAATTCAATTATTCATATGTGAATAAATTATGAACTAAATGCATAATTTTAAAAGCTTGCAATGTGTCAGAAGATGATCACACATTTTCAGATCACTTTGAGTCCTTTAGCTATGTGGAAGATGACTACAAAATTTTCTTCTCATTGACCCTTTGGACAACTAAACTGACAACCATCATGATGATATTTTTATGGCTTTTTTAGTAAGCCTACTACTATGATGATTCTCTACAAGAAGCTTACAGCTACCATGGGATTCTGCCCAAACACCTAATCATCCATGATGATCTTTTTATGGCTTCTTTAGTAAGCCTACTACTATGATGATTTTCTACAAGAAGCATGTAGCTACCATGGGATTCCTCCCAAACACCCAATCATCATGCTGACCCTTGTTTGACATAAATGCCAATACTTACACAACCACCCATACACCATCAAATTTCCAACAATTTTCCCCTTTGGCATTGATGGAAACACCATAAGCTCCCCCTTAGGTTAGGCATGGTCTACTTTGATGCCAATCTTTGCGCCCTTTGACATCAGTGGCAAATAAAACTTCTCGAGCACTCCCCCTGAACCTTTGCAATATTCTCCCATGAGTTCCACATGCTGAGTAGCTGGCCCACATTCCAAAATGAAGTCATTTGGAGGGAGGAGTCACAACTCCTATTTATTGCCTGAGATATTCAAATGGTTCCCTTTGCTAGTGGCTTGGTAAATATATCACCAGTTTCTCTTTAGTGGGTACATATTCAAGTCTAACAATGTTGTCTACAGCTTGTTCCCTTAAGAAATGGTACTTGATAGGAATATTCTTAGACTTTGAATGCATGATTAGATTTTTGGAGATGTTGATGGAACTTGTGTTGTCACACATTATTGGAATGGGATCAGACAACTCTACCTATATATCCTTCAAGGTTTTCTTCATCCATAGAATCTGCGTATAGCAGGTAGCAACAGTGATATACTCTACTTCAGCAGTCGACAAAGAGATAGAACCATGTTTCTTATTGACCAACGACACTAAGCATTTACCCAAGAAGGAAGCTACACTAGAAGTACTCTTCTTGTCATCAAGACTTCCAACCCAATTTGCATCCATGTAGTCTTTCAACTTAAAATCACTCTTATCATACCATAGTCCATACTCTGTTGTACCTTGAAGATATTTGAAGATCCTCTTGACAGCAACAACATGAATTTTGCATGGAAAAGCTTGAAATCTAGCCACAATCCCCACTGCTTGCATGATGTCTGGCCTTGAAGTTGTCAGATATAGTAAGCTTCCTACCATTGACTTGTATTCAGTCTAATTTACTGGTAGTGTTCCATCTTCTTTGCATAATTTGCAGCCTGTAGTCATGGGTGTGCTAACGGGTGTGCAATCTTCCATTCCAAATTTCTTCAGAGTTTCTTTGAGATATTTGGATTGGGAAATAAACACTCCCTATGAAGATTGAGTAATTTTCATACCTAGAGAGAAGGACACTTCTCAAATCATGGACATTTCAAACTCTGTTTGCATACATTTTGCAAATTTATGCCCCAACTGTTCCATATCGCTGCCAAATAGTATATCATCCATATACACAACTACTATCAGTTGATGGTCGCCTTCAAATTTTACATAGAGATTACTGTCAACCGTGCCTTTCGTAAACCCTTGTTATTGAAGATACTTATCCATCCTTTCAAACGAAGCTCTGGGGGCTTGTTTTAATCCATACAAGGCCTTCTTTAGTTTGCATATGAGCCCTTCATTGGATGAGAGTAGAAATACTTCTGGCTGCTCAATGTACACTTCTTCTAAATCTCCATTAAGAAATGCTAACTTCACATCCATCTAATGTACCTTGATATTCCTATGGATGGAAAGAGAAATAAATATTCTTATAGCTTCAAGTATAGCTACTGGTGTAAAGGTTTCTTCGAAATCTACCCCTTCTATTTGGGCATACCCTTTGCACACCAATCAAGCTTTGTTACTGATTACTTTATGCTCTTCATTCAGTTTGTTCTTGAAAACCGTCTTGGTTCTAATAACATATTTCTCTCTAGGTCTTAGACCAAGCTCTCATGTATCATTATTTTCATTATGGTCAAGGTCTTCATTCATGGCTTCCATCCAGAACTTATATTCACTTGCTTGACAAAGGTTCTTGGGTTCTATATGTGATAGTAGAGCTAAATTTGCATAACTTGTACTGCTCACAAGTTTCCTTCTTGTCTGGACACCCTATCTCTGATATCCAAGAATCTGACTCTCAGGGTGTTCCTTTTGTACATACCTGGAGGGTGTCTTTGGCCTTGAAGATGTGCCTGCTTCCTCACCTTCAATATCTGAATTTGTTTCATTCAGATCGGTGGGCCTCAAATTTGAGCTTTCTTCATCATCTGAGTTCATATTAATTTTAGAGGATTCAGGTTATAAACCTACTTCATCTACTATTACGTTGATGCAATCCTCAATCTTCCTTGTTCGCTTGTTGTAACACTTATATTATTTGCTTCAAACACAGTATCCAAGCAATATTCCTTCATTAGTGCATGAGTCAAACTTCCTAGGGTTCTTTTCATTCCTTTTAATGAAGCACTTATTCCCAAACACCTTGAGGTGTTTAACTAATGCATGCCTTCCCTTCCATAACTCATAGGGAGTTTATCAGTATTAGGCCTGATTTGAGTTATGTTTGATAGATATAATGCTGCCTAGGATGCTTCTCCCTAGAAGTTGTGAGACACTCCTGCTTCATTTAACATTGCTCTGACCATTTCTTGGATTGTTCTATTCTTCCTCTCTGCTACTCCACTTTTTTAAGGAGTTCTAGCCACTAAAAATTATCTCCTAATTATGTGCTCTTCACAACATTCCTCAAATCCTCTTGAGGTGTACTCTCCCCGTCTGTTTGATCTTAAGCATTTTATCTTTAAATCTTTCTCATTTTCTACTTAATCTTTAAACTTCTTGAAATGTTTCAATGCTTCTAATTTTTCTCTTAAAAGAATAATACAAGTGGCCTTGGTGAAATCATCAATGAGAAACAGGAAATTCCTCTCTCCTTTTGAGGTTTTTTCTCTAGTTAGGCGATGAATATATGTGTGAATGAGCTCCAAAGGTCTAGATGAGGAGAAATATTTTGATTTGAAATGAGTCCTAGTCTACTTGACAAACTGATATGACTTGCAGATTGTGTTATCGGGCTTTGATAATCTTGGTAATCCTCTCAGTGCTCCCATATTTCTTATCTTGATCAAATTGTCAAAATTTATGTGTTTGATCTTGTTGTGCCACAATCGTGCTTCACTTGTTTTTCTCAAATAGCAGTTGTCCCTAGAATCGTCAAACACATATACATTATTGTGGGTTTTGATTACTTTTCCAACTAATTTTCCATCCTTTATGTTGTGGATCTCAGAATCTTTAGATAAAAAGGTCACATCATAGCCATTGTCACACATCTGGCTAACACTAAGCAGATTGTGGTTGAGACCTTCTACATATAGCACATTCTGTGCTTCTATTTTTTTTTTATCAAGATTGACTACTCCTTTTCCCTTGATTCTTGCTGGAGCATTGTTTCCAAAAGTGACATTTATTCCTCTCTCCTTTTCCTTAAGTGACACACATTTTATTTTGTCCTCAGTTATATTTTTGGAATAACCACTATCCACATACCATTTGTTTTCTTGAAAATGAGTTGATAGGGTGAGTCCACATTACATGCTTGTTTTACTCTTTAGTTTGTAGCTCCCTTTATCCTTTTGGATAATTGTCTGTCTAACACTTTGGGACTTAGAAAGGTATTCAAACCTACTTCTACACTCACTGGATTTGTGCCTAAAATTATTACATTTGAAGAATTCTACTTCACTTAGCAAGGGAGAGAAGACATTTTGATTTCTGAGAGAAAGTTTTTGAGACTTAGAAATCCAATGCGTATTATATCTGGGATTTTAATCTCTTTCTACTTTGATCCTTCTACAATTAATGGATTTATGTCCAAAGATATGACACTTATAATAGTTAACGTAAAACAAATAGGCATGCCTATTGTTGGAAGCATTATGAGATTGTGCAGTAAAATACCTTAGTTGTTTGGTTGATTGGTTCATTCTTCGTTAACAATTTCCTCTTTGCGCAACTTCCATTTTGTCTTCATCAGTTATTTCATGATTCTTCTTCTCATGGATCTATGATTCTTCAGATCATGTGGACATAAATTTTATCTTCCTAATAGAAGATTCTTGTGTCTTATACTTGTAGGTTTTAACCCCGTACCGAAATTACCTGCATATGAATTCTAAATCACAGGAAAAATAAAAATGCGAGAGCATAACACATAAAACACGTATACACAGAGACTTCCCACTGGATCCCAAAACCAGGACTACCAGCTTGATTTTTCATTATGTTCCTTGCAATGCTACAATACATATTTATACATGCCGAAGCATCCAATACCATGGACTGAAAAACCATCACGTCCAATACCATGGACCAAAAAACCATTAATCCAATACCATGGACCGAAAAACCATCGCGTCCAAAAAACATGTGCAAAAATCATGCACAAAACCATAGGTGGGTCCACCCAACCTAACATAGGGTCGAAAACCAAAATTTTCCGGGGTGCTGCCCCGGACCCCATAAAGTGGGGTTATGGGTACCCCTCAAACCCCCTGTTAACTATGTGGAAAGAATATAACACAACCCAACATGGTATTGAAGTAACTCAACATCCAAAGTCCATATTTATTTCTCAAAAGAAGTACATTGGAGATCTGTTGAACAGATTTGGCATGACAGAATGCAATCCTCTTACTACTCAAATGGAAGAAAACTTAAAGCTCAAGTCTATTGAAGGAAAAGAATTTGAGGATGCAACAAAGTATAGACAGCTTGTAGGAAGTCTCAACTACCTAACTACTACCAGACCAGACATTTCGTTCACTGTTGGAATCCTCTCCAGGTTTATAAAAAGCTTTGTGAGGGACATTGGTCTGATGCAAAAAGAGTTCTGAGGTACTTGAAGGGAACTCAAGACTTTGGAATCAAGTATACATAGGTGGGCGACTTTAGCTTGATTGGATACTCTAATTTATACTCTGATGGAGACAAAGAAACTAGGGTATCTACTCTAGGATATGCTATGAGTCTTGGATCAGGAGTTGTCTCTTACAGAACACGCAAACAATCAGTTCTAGTAGATTCCACAATAGAAGCAGAATACATGGAAATAGCTGAAGCAACAAAAGAAATTGTGTGGATCAGGAAAATTCTTGAAGATTTGCAGGTAAAACAAGTACAATCAACTCCACTCATGATTAACAATACCTCTGCAATAAAGTTTGCCAAGAACCCAAAGTTCCATGATCGAATGAAGCACATCAATACTAAATATCATCTAATTCAACATCATGTTGAGGCTAAAAAAATCCATCTCCATCATTGTTCCACTAATGAGCAAATTGCAGACATCCTCACCAAAGCACTTGGAAGAGAAAAGCTTGAACGATTCAAAATGATGCTTGGACTCACCAACATCCCTTCAGATTAAGGGGGGGAATGTTGACACGTAATCATCAGGATTGGGTGAATGTAATTAATGTAAATAAATAATAAGAAATATGAACAGTCATCGTGAGATGAAGTGAACAGTCTCTCCCTCATGTATATAATAAAGACCAACCTGAAGGAATAATATATGAATTGATTTGGTGGAGTTACTGCCTGACCTGACACATAAATTGAAGTTTTTATTCTTGCATGTTTAGAAGAATTACAACAAGCCTCAATTTTTGATAGGAAGATAAGGACTTCACATAGAGGTAAGGTGGAGTACCTTAATTGGAGCTCAAAGGAACAAATTCAAAGAAAACAAGAAGGATTGAGATCAGGAAAGTAAATGAGATTTTTACTCACTTATTTGTTGATTGAAGATAGACTTTTGAAGGTCCAAAAGTTCCTAGTGGGGAGGTATGATCCAGAGATAAAAAGAGGCTAAAAATGAAAATTCTCAGAATCTCCAAAAACCAAGGTCAATTCATAGTGTTTGTCGTCCTGATTCCAATGACTCTTGAATTGCCTCAATCCAACGTCGTATGAAGAAGTTATGGCATTTTGAAGTTTTTGACCAACAACTAAAAAGTCAACAATAAGGCTGACTAGGCTACTGACTGGGTATTCTATAAAAGTGACATCATTAGCTAACTTTGCAGGGTACAATTGACAGTGGAACAATCTCGTCTCAACATGTGGCATCACCATACAATTGTAGGCAACATTTTTTGATTGGTTTGTATGGTTTTAGTTGGCCCAATAAGAGGTTGCCATGTGGCCCAATAGGAGGGCACCACATGGCCCTCTATGATTGAAATTCTTTTATATAACGGGGCCAAGGGGCTTGATAGGGTTTGACCCCTCAACCTACCACAACACAACACAATAATTTACTATTGGGCCATCACTTTAGCTCTTGACTATACTAAAAATTCGTTTATATTTATAGTTGATTGGTTTGACATTTGGGAGGAGGGGTTGGGCAATGATTCCTAGCCCCTTGTCACGAAGACACCACGTGTTCATAGGTGTTGGGAGAAGGGGTGATTAGGAAGCTCCAACCCCAAGCTATATGCAATACACTACCCAATACACTATGTCGTTGAAGCCCTCGTTTGCAATCATGGTGGGGGGCAGGATACTTGGCCCTGACCCTAGGTCTTGTACACTACCCACATGACCATAAATGAGCACTACGACAATGGGGGTGGGTGGTTATCCCTGGCCCTCAGCCACATTAATGCTCATGCAACCTTTTCCTAGAGCAAAAGGAGCGGAAGCCGGTGGGGGCGGGTAGTTGGCCCCAACCTCCAGTGCTATTGTGCCAACACATGAACTTATCTTGAAGTGGAAGGAGCTAAACTAATGGGGGTGGGAAGTTAGCTCAGGTCCTAGCCACATGGCGATAACGTGACCCTAATTTGGCGCTCAAGGGGTTATTGAAAAAATTAAAGAGGTAACAAAATAAACCTTTTGTGGTAGGAATCTCACCGGTTCCAAGTGAAATTATCACTCGGTGGACTATGTAAAGGGAGAAATTGTCACACATTTACTAGGTTGGGCCAATTTATAGGATAAATAATAGATCTTGGCTTGGAGAAGCATATATTTCTCAGTTTTTAACCTTTTTGAGCTCATGAAGAGCCTAGACATGGGATTTTGAGTGTCCTGGGCTCAAGGAAATCCTCATTTTTATGGTTTCATCATTGTATGATGGAATTTTTGCATGGTCAAATCCTTTAGTGCTAAAGATAGTCAGGGTTTTGCATCAAGTTGAAGGCATTTTTGAGCATGGAGAGAGCCTATTCATAGGTTTTCTAGCCTTCTAGTTTCATCTACAAGAGATATTACTTTAGCAGAGCAACAATTTTCATTATTTTCTTAATGCGCCTATGATATAATCTATTATAAACACTTCATTGTGGAGTTGTTTTATGCTTATGTGCTTGGATTTCAGGTGGAGTACAAGGACTTGTTGTGAGAGTGTCCTTTTTATGTTGGCAGTCATGATTATGTGTAGGGAGTCATATTTTTGAGTGAGAATTATTTGTATGAGAAACAAGACACTTTGATGTTAACAATTTTTGATGTACTCATTTGCTGCTAAAATCAAGATAGCCGGCCTAGTGATTGGAGCAGGGCCCAGAGACGTAGCCTAGGAGGGGTGAAATTCGTTATCAAATGATGGTTTCTTCTCTTCATGTTTATCATCTTGAATTGCATGAGAATTTGTTTCTCTTTTAATTTCACGTGAAAACTTAACTCACCATCTTGAAGAGGTTGTGAAACTTATTTTTCCTTTAAAGATCCATTCTGTTAAATTGCAAAGTGCTAGGGGACAATCAATTTTTATCAGGGAGTGTTGTTCTCTCGTTTTCAAATTAATGGACCCTAACCTACACAAAACTATTTGAGGCCTTAAGGTGAATTGTGGGTAAGGCATAAATACTTAAGCCCTCATCTCTATAATTATTATTACAAAGGGGAGACCCAAACCACCAAAATATTTGGAAAATTAAGGGCCCAAAGGCCTGAAACTGTGATCACTTAGTTTAAATAGAGTAACTAATACATATATAAGTTGATTTATATATTTATTCCTTCAAATTTTTTTAGAGTATTTATGAGTATTACAAAGTATCATATTCATTTTGATTATAACTACAAACAACACAACCTAAACTAACATCTTAATTCATTCCAATCATAAGCATAATAATGATCCTTCCTCTTTAGGAATAATTTACATATATTATCACATAAATTATTACAACATTTACATATAAAAACAATAAGAACATTACATAAGATAATATACAAAAGAAATTTACACTTATTTGTGTGTTTAAAGATGGTTGGAAACTGAAGGAGGGGCTTCAATTCTCCACCCAACCATAGGCTAGCTACACTGCAATATTTCTTGCAACTGACCACCCATGAGCTAGATCCAAAGTCTAAGGGGATTTTTGTTCAGAGAATTTCATACCCAAGGCTTAATCACATGGCTAGGAGGAGTCAACTATCGTAGTTTTTTAAAACCTGCTCACTAGTAGTAAGCACCATAATGGCTCACTCACTCCTTGAAGAAACACACGGCTTCACCCAAGATTTAGATGTCCATTGCTCAACTCCAAGAGGATAAACCAATTATGTAGGTGATTTCACAACTTTTATTTCTTAGCAAGCACCACATGAGTTTGTAGTCCACTTAATATGTAGTTTAAATATATTTTAGCAAGCATCACTGTGATCATATTTCCCTTTCAATTGTTCCATCTATCAACAAAAAGCACCAAGTAGTTCAAGCATATTGATCTTCCCTTTGACTATTCAGGCTTAAACTCAATGTTTAATGGTCTCAATGAAAAATATGTGAGGAATAACACCCAAGGCTTCTTAACAATAGCTTTAAGAAATTCTAGTATAGCTTAGGTTTTCAACTTAGCCATGGTAGCACCTTGCTCTCTCTCTCTCTCTCTCTCTCTCTCTCTCTCTCTCTCTCTCTCTCTCTCTCTCTACAAGGCTTCACTCGTGTGCACCCTATTATTTGAATTCTCCAATTCTCTATATGCTATGCCTTTTCGATATCCCTTCTCTTCCTTTGAAATCACCTCTTTTTTTCTTTCCAAGGTAGCTATTCTATTATATTAATCCCCAAGGAGAGAAAAAGGATGTTCACTATCCCCCACCCATGCTTCCCCATTCGATCTTCTTCAATGTTTATCAGTGTGGGTTGGTCACTAGTTAATATGAGGTTAAGGAAATTCAATGTATGTGTATGGGCCTACTCTCAGCTTGCCACACACAATTGATAAAAATGCCATAGTCACCCCAATAGGCACAATGTAACTCTCCCTTTAAGCTTTGAATATGTGCATTAGTCCCTTCATCCAGTCATCAATTTATTTCTACATAGATTTATATACGTTTATAATTTACATGGTTGGGATTACATACAAGGGTTTTTATAGAAAAAATATTATTACATTGACGAAAAATAAATTTAGGAATAATGGATCGCCATGGATTATGTAGGGGACATAGTGGGAAACTCAGAAATGAAATAACTTGCTTGCACATTTATAAGATTTAAATTAGTTAAACAAAATAATATAATGAAATAAACCTTTAAAAAATATTTAAATTGACACATGATAACTAGGATGGGAACAATATGACCATCCTAGGTGGGCTTGGCACCTCATCTAGTGTCAACACAATTTGCAAAAACATTAAACACTACAATTATGCCCAAACTAAAAGAATCTATAATATGGAATGAAAAATGTTGGAAATCAAGATAATACTACATGGGGGGTGGGGTGGATGTGAATCAATATTATAAAATTTGAAGCAAACTTTAATATATTTGAAGCTATTACTCATCAACCACACAAAAACACCCTAAATCAAGCAACACACACATAGATTAGGAGACACATATATTTAGGGGGGAATCCATACGAGAGTATACCAAAAAGCTTATGTATGAATATTTTCATAGGATTGAACCTATTTTTACATCAAGCCATCCCTTAATTTTCAACCACCAATTTGCAAGAACCAACTTGCTAGAAACACCAACCCCCTGATTTGTAGACACCAATTTGTTCTACCACTCATATCCCCCTTTTCATCAGATTTTAAAACTCATATTGAATGGATCTTCATTCAAATGTCACACAAACAATGTTTTTTAATACGATATGTTCATTCTCTCTCTCGTAGCTTTCTTAATAGCAGACTCTATATATCTAGTTATTTGATCGAATTAATATTTCACCTGATCTATGTATCTCTTTTTTAGATCTTCTCATCATCTCTTCACCTATGATATGGATCTAATCATAAAATTATGATCTTCTCTTTTATGCTTAGCATCGCTTTTCATCTAGACGCGATCTAAACTCAATATTCATCGCTTTCACCCTCTATCAGGGAATACGATGCATAAATTCTAAACTCGCAATCATTTTACACTCAACTTCTTTTATTTGCAACCAAAAAATTCTCCTTTTTCATGAACTACCACAACATAACAATATTTTCACCTTAACTACCTGAGAACATGAGACACTTCTCCTTATGTTGTTTGATTTTTATTTGTATGCATAGATACTATAGAGTTTTACTATTCATACTTCTTTTTGATTTTCACGACTATATTTTGGAGGTTGAAAACACAAAATTTCCATCCTTAGCCCTCAATTTTTAATCATTTGAACCATGATACCAAGGGACAAAACCAAGGGCTTCAACTCAAAAAGGTGCTATGCCAAACAACTTATGTGATCTGTTGAAATTAATTTATAACCAAAAATAATCAAAACCTAGACTTAAATGCACCTAGTTCTTACCTTGTTTCCTCGTGCATGTGACTAAAAGCGATGACTGAGAGTGCTATAAAAAAAGTGTTAGTTCACACTAGATAGCGGATCATCAAACTATTCCGTGTTTCACTTTACTTGCAAGTAATCTCGATCTGACATTTTCTACTTAGAAGAACTTCATAACACTTAACTCTTCCCTTTCCTATCTCTACTAGCTAACATATCCTGAGGATGTAATGTCAAATTAGGCAATAATATATTGATATCTACTATAGGATATCATAGTTTGTTACTCAGATCTACAATTTATGAAGATATTTCAAACTTCCTGCACTAGTTAGAAAATTTCCCATGATCATTTCAACCTCCCAATGCCTAATGGCTTGGTATGGGTCCACAAGGGCTCAACCTTTCATATATGCCAACTTATGTACAAAAAAATTTGCTCTTGGACATTTTTCCAAACACAAAATACACTGGAAAATATCCACCAAACAAGGTCCTCACACAATTCTCAAAACTTCTGTGTCCACCATAAAAGTCCAACATGGAAAAATCACAACACATCACATGTTCCCAGCTTTTAGAGTCCATTGGAAATTCATTTCGACCATGTCACACCAACCCAAGTTTGACATTTAATATAAAATCAAAATTTGTTACCCAATGCAATGGTATGAGACCCACCATGTCCACGTCACCTTTCATGTCATTTTTTGTCACACTCCACATATGTTTTTGTACCTTATCAAATATTGCCACATGTCCAACTGCTGATGTTTTTTTTTCCATGTGTCATCTACCAACTATATAATTGGCCACCAAAAAATGACGAAAATGGGTGTCATGTGTCATTGCCTCCAACTGCCATGACATTGAACTCTACCACTTGGAACCATTTGTCATGCCACATAGTCTATTGATTTATGGTAGCATCGAACGTGATCTAAGCCTCAAAATTTGCAGGCAAGCTAGGACACATGTATTTAAGAAAACCCCAAAATCGTTTTGGGAAATTCCACCCGAGGATAGTTTTATTGAAATAATTAATTATTTTTAATGGATACCCAAGTCTAAACTTGGGAAATTAAAATAATTAAAAGGTATTAATTAAACTAGGGATGAAACTTACAGAAGAAGATGAGGATCAAGTCAAAATAATCTACGCCATTGATTAGAATCTAATATGGGCCATTGGTTACTCAACGATAAGATTATAAGAAGGAATTCAATGGGAATTTGGAAAACACATCGGGTGAGAGATTGGAGATCGATTTTCTCAAGGGAGCAATGTAACAGTGGCCAAAGAGAATTAGGTGAATTTTGAGGTCTAAAATGGGGCTTTTAAGGAAATTATAAAATAATAGTGGAAATAATAAAATAAGATTAGATTACATCATCAAATTTTAGAGGAAAAAAAAGAAAAATTATTCTTTCAACTCATATTTTTAACTTATCACCCTATGGGTTTACTCACATTTCGAGTGGCAGCGCTTGTTGGATGTAGTATTTGATTCCCCATCCAAGAAGTACCCATGTTGAATACTTTTGATGAACCTACTACATGAAAAATAATAAATACATGAAAAACATGATTGCAATCATGTTTTCTCATGTATTTCTCATTTTTCATGTAGCATTGTCCATCAAAAGTATGCAACATGGGTACTCCTTGGATGATGAATTAAATTTTTGATTCAAAGAGTACTCCCATTTGAAATTTGAGTAAAACCTTAGGGTGATAAGTTGAAAATATGAGTTGAAAAAATAGTTTTATTATTTTATTATTTTTTAATATTTTTACCTTTTTACTCCAAAAATGGCGAATCATCCCCCATGGTTGACATCATCATCTTCCTATTGGTTCTTATAAAGTTTATTTTGGTGTAAATTTTTCTTAAGAGGCCCATTTTAGACCTCAAAATTCTCCTAATGGGTCATCGAGGAGATTCGTTGGAGTAAGGTGAAGGGATAGTTTTTCCAGAGGAAGTTTCCCTGAATCGGAGAGTGCAAGGAAGAGAGGGCAAAGAATACTTCAGAGAGGTAGCACAATGCCACACAGAGCTATGCTGTTGTTGGCATTATGATACATATATTGTACTTGATGGCAACCCACTCATCTTAGATGATAAATTATAGTGTAGCAAAGTTCACGCACTTTCATGAAGATAAAAGTTTCTTTCATGTAGAGAGAAGTTCACGCACTTTCATGCAGAGAAAAGTTTCCTTCATGTAGAGAAAAGTTCACGCACTTTTATGCAGAGAAAATTTTATTTCATGTAGAGAAAGTTCACACAATTTTATGCAGAGAAAAGTTTATTTCATGTGGAGAAAAGTTCACGCACTTTCATGCAGAGAAAAGTTTATTTCATGTGGAGAAACGTTCACGCACTTTCATGGTTGGTTCATGGTATTAGTCTGACAGTTTTTGATCCTATGGTTTTGGTCCATGGTATTGCATCAAAAAGTGTTGATCTCACACACTTTCATGGTTGGTTCATGGTATTAGTCTCACAGTTTTTGATCTTATGGTTTTGGTCCATGGTATTGCATCCAAAAGTGTTGATCCCAAGTATTGGGTTCATGGTATTGTGTTATTATGGTTTTGGACCGTGGTATTGTGAAAGGCATAAGACTATACAGAGGAAGGAGATCATTTGGCAAAGCATCATCTGAATTGTTATTGAATATCTGATAAAGTGCTAGATCTGGAATACTGGTAATTGGGTTATGGTGCAGATCTGGATCTAAATGAAGGAGGAACCTTAGCGCAAAGAGAATGATAAGTTCTATTGGTGGGTCATAATCTTTAAGCTTGAATGATAGTATCTTTGTATGATTTTAATCTGTTATATGTGGCACTTGCTTGATCTATAAATCAGATAATCTGGGTTAATTAGTGTTTGAATATTTGAAAGAGAAAATTATCCTTTATAGATTTGTACACAGGTTTCAGGTTGTTAAAGCAACGTATTGTAGGTTTTAACCCCGTACAAAAATTACCTGCATACGAATTCTAAATCACATGAAAAATAAAAATGCGAGAGCATAACACATAAAACACATATATACAGAGATTTCCCACTGGATCCCAAAATCAGGACTACCAGCTTGATTTTTCATTATGTTCCTTTCAATGTTACAATACATATTTATACATGCTGAAGCAT
>APFE031489591.1:153554-186898 GCA_000404065.3 Pinus taeda
ATGCCAAATCCCCTATGGTGACCTGATTATAGACTAGTTCAATAGAGTGAACTTGTATGACGTGCCACGTGTCATTGTTTCAACCTTAGGACCTGAAACCAATATACAGAAAACTACAATCCGTCCTTGTTCTGTAAATTCTTACGAAATTTCAATTTTATGCTTATATAGAAAGTTATGATGATTTTCCCAAGGTCACCTGTTTAGGATGTAACTCGGGAGCTTGCAACAACCTTAAATGTCTTAGATTATATCTTCGAAAATATAGTGAGACAAGATTTGAAATTCAGACCCAAGTTTTAGAATGCTTTCTTTTCAAAAAAAAATTTGTTTTTTCTTGTGAAACTTCGTAGCGAACAAGTTATAGTGAAACTTCCACGATGACCTATTTAAGATGAAATTCTAGAGCTTGCAAAAACCCTAAATTCTTCAGATCATATCTTCGAAAATAAAGCGAGACAAGATCTGAAGTTCGGACCCAATATTGAGCAATATTTCTCCTCAAATGGGTTTGTTTTTTATTTTTCGAAACATTGCAGACAAAACTTTATAGCGAAAATTCCACGATGACCTGTTTGGAGCGACGAAACCCTAGAATCCAAAGCTCTGATACCAAATGTTATGAAACCAACTCACAAAAAGATAGAGAAGATAGATCAACGCCTTAGAAATAAGCCTCTTCAAGGGGGAAACCTCCTTTACATTACACAAATGAACAATTCTTGGATGATTCAAATGACAAAACCTTCTTTCTATATGTAGGAGTCTACGAGGTCACAATATAACCAAGCTGACCTAACAATAATAATATAAAGGCACAAAAATAACAATAGAGGGATTTTATGGGGCACAATAATAACAATATGGGGATAATAGGGGCACAATAATAATAATAAGGGATACAATGAAAATAGTAATGCGGGGATCACTAATATTATAGGGACCTAACATAATTTAATTGGACAAGTCTGCAGTTGTATTTAATTCAATATTTATAGTGTAACACAGAAAATAACTTGCATGAATTAAGAAGTAGCAAAAGTAATATCAATTTTTTGTGATAAGGAATTTGGGTCTCCAAATTTTCACATGGTATAAGAATGATAGGTGAAGCAAGAGATCAGACCAGAAGAGCCCAATGTTGAAGAGAAGGAGGGAGATCAAAGTGTTTCATAGGTAGAAAACTGAATCCCTAGAGGGATTGCACAGTCCAGGATCGGATGGAAATATTCTCAAGGAAAATATCTCTTTGAGTGAGTTGATAGAGAGGAAAGGTTTCCATTTCATGACTTTTCAGTAGCAGAGGCAGCAACACAGTAGCAGATTCAATACAAAGAAGTCTTTAGGTGGGACATGGTTTTCTGCAGGAGTTGTTGGGATAAAAAAACGTCAAAAGAAGGAAGAAGACTCTTTTTGAGGGAATTTCTTCCTCAGTGAATTCCAAGCCAAGGAATTATATTTCTTAGTTACTGAGCAGTAGTGGTAAGGAGTAGATCTACTAACTCTAGCAGGGATTCTGTAGGCCAGCCTAACAGTTGCGAAGAGGAGAGAGGGATTAGTTCGAATTTTTTTTGGCAGAGATTGTAGCCAATGGAATGAGTGATCAAGATCAGTTGGAAGGACCATCCAACTATGTGATCTGGAAGGATAGGATTTCATGCCTTCTAGATGAGTATGATCTCAATATGTATGTCGATTGTGTAGTAGTTACACTCGTTGATGAAGATCCACTCGAGTAGTACAAGGACGAGATGATGAAGGCCAAATAGTTTATCCTCGATGGAGTGAGGCATCATGTTGTATGTCACATCGTTGGGAAAGGGATGACCAAATTGATGTGGGATGCCTTGGCTAAATTATATCAAGGATCTTCCGAGCAGTGGAAGCTATACTTGGAGGAGAAGATGAGATCAACAGGGATGGAGAAAGGGGAACACATTGATCTGTTCCTATTAAATCTTCAAGAAGTACAAGATTAATTGGAAACTATAGGATCATCACCTCAACATATAGAGATGGTGAGGTTGGCCCTGAATTCAGTCTTAGAAGAATGGAAAGTATTTTTCCAGAGTATCCTGGGCAGAGAGAAATTGTCGGATTGGGAAGGCATGTGGGCCTCTCTTTAATAGAAAGAGATGAAGCGAGACTTAATCAAATGAAGAATTGATGGTGAAAGAAATAGTGGGACAAAGCTCAAGGATGAGGAGGATAATTCAACCCTTACATCAAAGGGGCAACATGAGCAGTGGAAGAAGAAGAAAGATGTTTCTAATATCAAATGTTTTCTGTTAGGTCCCTATACTACTAGTGTAACACCTTATTGTTATTAGTGAAACCCCCTTATTATATTGTTGTGCCCATGTAGTCCTTATATTTTTATTATCATGCCCCATAGAAGCTCACTATTTTTATTGTTGTGCCCTTACATTATTATTGTTATGTCAGCTCTGACTATATTATGACCCCTTAGACTCCTGTATATAGAAATAAGGTCTTGTCATTTGTATCATCCAAGAATTTTTCATTTATGTAATGTAAAGGAGGTTTCCCCCTCGAAGAGGTTGAATTTGAAGTCATTGATCTATCTTTTCTATCTTTTTGTGTGCTGGTTTCATAACATTTGGTACTAGAGCTTTGCATTCTAGGGTTTCACTGCTCCAAATAGGCCATCGTGGAATTTTCCCTATAACTTTTTCTCTACAAACTTTTAGAAGATAAACCAACAATCCATTTTTTCTGAAATGGTTTTGAACCCCAAGTTTGAATTTTAGATATTGTCTCACTGTATATTCGGAGATAAGATCTATGGAAATTAATGTTTTTGCAAGCTCCATAATTCCATCTCAAATAGATCATTGTGGAATTTTCACTATATTTGTTTTTATACTAAGGTTCTGACCCTTAAATTAAAACCCATTTGAGACGAAATTATGTTGAAGCTTGGACCCAAATTTCAGATCTTATTTCTCAATATTTTCAGAGATATGGTCCAAGACATTTAGGGTTTTTGCAGGCTCCTGAATTACATCCCAAACAACTGACCTGGGGAAAATCGTCATAACTTTCTCTCTGAGCATCAGATTGAAATTTTGTAAAATTTTATAGAAATACAATGGAAGGTAGTTTTCTGTGTATCAATTTCAATTCCTAAGGTCAAAACAATGACACGTCAATAATCAGGTCATTGTGGGAGATTTGGCATAAATCTTCCTTGGAGAATCCAATCTTGATCATATTGTCGAGGTTAGAAAGAGGACTTAGAGGGCTACTGCAGGATACAATTTTAGAACTTGACGTTCTGAAATTACATAGTTATAATCATTTAAATACCGAGCTCCTAAAAGCAAGAAACATAATGACTCGAATCAAGAAAATAGAAACACCTAGTAACAAAAATTAGATGAATGATTTTAAGAATGTGATCAAAGCTAAGATAAACAGTTTTATATGTGCCATAGAAGTATCTTCGAAGAAAATCATGGAATATTTGAAGGAATACATGGAAGGTTTGAAGGAAGGTCGGACAAAGCTGCTACAAGAAAGACCTCCTAATGATGAAACGATAGTAGAGGAAATTCATAATGAGAAAAAAATAAATGTTAATCATGAATCTAACATTTGATTAAAGACCCACCATATTCCAAATATCGATATGAGGAAGTTTGATGGCAATGATCCCATAACATGGATACTACGGGTAGAGAAATATTTTGATCTACATGATGTGCAACTGTTACAAAAGGTACATATTGCATCTTTATATTTAGAATTGAATCAATTTTTATGGTATAAAGAGCTTTTTTCTCATAAACCATTGGTCACTTGGTCAATTTTTACAGAGGAAATGATAGAACATTATAAGGATACAAAGAGAAACACCTTCCTTAGCCAATTGATAAATCTCAAACAAAAGGGTTCAATGGCAAAGCACATTGAGGACTTACAAAAATTGAGTATAAGGGTAAAGGATACTCTATAGAAGCGGAGGATTAATGTCTTCATAGGGAATTTAAAGGATAAAATTCAACATGAGGTTCATTTTTGGGAACCTGATTCATTGGAGAAGGCATTCAGGCTGGAAAGAAAAATTATGGAAACAAGAAATCCTACCACTCACAATTATAAAGATGGAAGTGTTGTTTTTCCTAGACTTCCACGACCTACAAGGTTGAAACCACAACAATTGGAACAAAAAGGAGAAAACAAAATTTGTTACATTTGTGATAGAAAATACACAAAAGTTCATAAGTGTGCTAAGAAGAAATTACTTTACATTGATTGTGAAGAGGAGGAAGAAAATGATCAAGAAACGTTAAAAGAAGAGGATATACACCAGGAACCAACCCTAGAGAAAGAAGAAATGAATCCGACCATATATTGTAATGCATTGGAAGGAGTTACCACTCCTCCAAATCTCAAGATAGAAGGACATATCAAGAAGAAAAAGGATAACCTCACTTTCGTAGAGAATCAAATGAAACAACAGGAAAATCAACATTACAGCGAAAGAAGTTTTGATATAGGTGACTGGGTATTTTTACGAATACAACCATACAAAAAAATTTCCCTCAAGAAAGATAAGAAGGATAACAAATTATCACCAAAGTACTATGGTCTTTACAAGGTGTTGTAAAAGATTGGTACTACGACATACAAATTGGAGCTTCTTGCATTTTCCCAAGTGCACCCAGTTTTCCATCTTTCATGCTTAAAGAAGGTTATAAGTGACAAGCTCCCAATTCAAACAATATTGACAAAACTTGAAGAGGAAGGAAAAATCATATTGGAACCTAAAGCAGTCACAGAAACAAGAACCTGAGAGTTGCGAAATCGATCAATTTCAGAGTATCTCATCAAGTGGAAGAACTTATTTGCTGAAGATTCCACATGGGAGGATGATAATTTTATATAGAAGCATCCAAAACTACTTAAGCATTGAGGACACAAATTTTTGAAGGAGAGGGGCATGTTAGGTCCCTATATTGCTAGTGTAACCCTTTATTGTTATTAGTGCAACCCCCTCATTATATTGTTGTGCCCATGTAGTACCCATATTATTATTATTGTGCCCCATAGAAGCCCACTATTGTTATTGTTGTGCCCTTACATTATTATTGTTATGTTGGCTATGATTATATTATGACCCCTTATAATTATATCTATAGAAAGAATGTATTGTCATTGTATCATCCAAGAATTTCTCATTTGTGTAATGTAAAGAAGGTTTCCCCCTCGAAGAGGCTGAATTTGAAGTCATTGATATGTGTTTTCTATCTTTTTGTGATCTGGTTTCATAACATTTTCGGCATGGTGAATTTGATCACTACACTACGAAGTGTCCTCTCAAGAAGAAGCATAAGGATGAGAAGCATGATTTGCAGGTTGCAACCACAAAGATTGAGGAGGAGTTTGGCATGATTGCCTAGATACCTCTAGGGGAGAGGTGGGGTGATCTAGTACTATAGTTCGAAAGAACTACAAATGTGCAGGATCCTTGAGGAGTCCACCTCTTGGATCAATACCTTGTTATAGGAGCCCATATCAGAAGTAGTAGGATGGATCAATGTTAGTTGGTGTAGAAGAAGACAAAGTGACAGTTACACTGGCTAGGAGTGCCAGAGGCTGAGTAGCACAGAGCAGAGTTGGTAGTAGTGCAATTGGAACGATGTAGAGCCAAAAACAATGCTGAGACTTTAGAGGGTCAATGCACAGACTAGAAGCAGTCAGAACTCCAATAACATATGCATCACAATGAACACCTTTGGTTCAATATTTTGGATGCTTTTCTGTTGCAACAACAACAAAGTTGCAGTGCAGATTCATTTGATAGCAACATTCAGATTCAACAATAACACATATACAAAATTTGCGTAGTAGTTGGTGGGAAGTAATGTCAGGCATCAACAATGCAGAGGAAGATGTTATAGAGTCAGGGTGATACTTCAATAGGTTGCATTACTAGAGCACATTCCTTGTTAAGAGGGAGTTGATTTATGGTATGATCAGATGTGCTCTAAGCCTCAAAATTTGCAAGGAGGCTAGGACACATGTATTCCAGAATACCCATAAATAATTTTGGGAAATTCTACCGAGAGGTTGTTTTATTAAAATAATTAATTATTTTTAATGGATGCCTAAGTCTAAACTTAGGAAATTAAAATAATTAAAGGGTATTAATTAAATTGGGGGTGAAACTACTAGAATAAGAAGATGACCAAGTCAAAATAATCTAATCCATTGATTAGAATCTAATCTAGGCTATTGGTTACTCAACGAGAATATTATAAGAAGGACTTTGATGGGCATTTGGAAAACACATTAGGTGAGAGATCAAAGATGGATTTTCTCAAGAGAGTAGTGCAACAGTTTCCATAAAGGCCATCAAGGATATTTCTTGTAGTGAGGGGCATGGATAGTTTTTCGGAGGAAGTTTTCTTGATTTGGAGATGCAAGGTAGAGAGGGAAGAGAATAGTCTAAAGAGGCAGCATAATGCCACACAAAGCTATGATGTGGTAGCTCAAATCTTCAGAGGGAGTCCAAATTTCCGCTGGGGAATAATCGGGTTCTATTGCTAGAGCTAGGTTGTGAGACCGGGAGGAAACATGGCTAAAGTTTCTAGCGATCATAAGATCAAGAGGAGGTGTAGCGAAGTCCCAACAGCAGTGATGCAGTAGCTGTGTAGGTGTGACACAATGCTGTGCAGAGACAACAAAAAGGCTCATCTCCAATGTAGATCAGTTCCGTATTTTCCAGTGACAAGGTGAGATCATCTCACTATATTTTTGTCTAGTTATATCTTTTTATAGGATTTCTAATTTAGGTATTTGAAGAATTGTATTCAGAAACTACTACATAATAATACAAGCCCTCAACTGTTGCACCGATTTTCCCGCATTGGGTTTTTCCAGGGACATTTGTCTAAAAAAACGGTGTCACTTGTGTGTGTTATTTCTTTCTTGCTTAGTACTTGTTTCTACATATAATTTAATTAGTGAAGGTTGCTATTGTATTTACTTTTGATATTTACATTGTAACAGAGTAAATAAATTGCATGAATTAACAAGTAGGAGAAGTAATATCAATTTTCTACAGTAGGGAATTTGGGTCTCCAAATTTTCACATAATCTCCCCCTTTGGCATTAATAGAAATAACAATAAACATTGATGGTCTGATAGATTTGGGTTTGACTCCCACTCTCAGGCTACTAAATCTCTCCCTAGTTCTAAAGTTTTCTCATAGACTCCAATGTATTCTCATTCTTGGCCTTTGGAATTAATGGAAAAATGTTCTTTCCATTCCACTATGATCTATGGACCAATGTGTCTTTATATCAGTTGGTTGCAAATATTTGATAATAATTAATGAAGTTGGATTGTGGCCAAAATTATGCTAGATGTGCTCTATTTATTATGGTTTCCCTCTATAAAAAATGGTACTAACTCCTCCATTGTTGTACCAATTAAGCTATGCTTCTGCACTTGTACCACTCTACTAATGCACACAATGACAATTCCAAGAGCCAAGTTCTGCCCCTACTTTAATATGAAAACCTTCTGATTTTTATTACTATTGGAACTAATTGTTTTAGGAACTTATATCATTTGAAATGAGACAAAACATATAAGATATACAAAATTTCTATTTCTTTTTCTTCTTATGCAATCAACTCCCCTTGAACAAGAGTTATTCCTACTGATCACATATTTCTCTTTTCGGTTCTCCCCTTTAGTACCTATAATCTTAACATACAACTATCCATTACATAGTTGGACTACTACCTTCTTTCCTTCTGAAATAATCTATTTAGGAGATGAGGGAGACATCATTCCAAACTTTTTCATTAAATATTCAAAGGGTTCTCTAGTAAGAGGCTTGGGGAATATATCAACAATTTTTTCCTTTGTTGCTATATATTCCAACCTCACAATTTGATCAACCACCTATTCTCTAAGAAAATGATACTTTGTAGGTATATCCTTGGTTTTTGAATGAAGAACAAGGTTCATGGACATACTTATGGAACTTGTATTATCGCAAAAAATGGGAATTGGTTCATCTTACATTACCTTCATATCTTTCAAGTTTTGCTTTATCCATAAAATTTGAGTACAACACACAACAACTGCTATGTAATATGCTTCAGTTTTATATAGTGAGATTCAAGTCTAGCTTTTACTCAACCAAGCGAACAAACAATTTCCTAGAAAGAAGGAACCACCACTTGTGCTCTTTTGATCATCTACACTACCAGCCCAATCAAAATGTATGCAATTAAGGAAAGGTCATGACCCCTGGGATACCATAGAATAAATTCCATTGTGGTTGTTAAATATCTGAAAATTCTTCTTGTAGTTAATAGAGGGATCTCTTTTGGAGTTGATTGATACCTTGTTACTAAATCAACAACTTGCATTGTTTATGGCCTTATCGATTACATATTAAGTATTATTCCTCTTTTCCAACAACACACTATATGTTGTGACAACGACTATTACTCAACCAATGTTGTTGAAGAATTAGTATTACTACTATATGCATATGTAGTTACTTTGTTATACTTTTTTGGATACAAATGCATTGTTTGAGGACTTCGTTTTTTTCTCACTAATGGGGACAAATATTTCATCTTCTATAGTGAATATTGTGAATACTACGTGGTGTGATGGACTATAGTTGTTTATTTATTTATTTATTAAGAATGAGAAGGTGAGATTACTCTCAATCTCTCTCACTATCTCTAATTCCTTTCAGTACATATACATTGTATGGAGTTCTGATTGATTTTACCACTAATTTTCTAGAGTCTTCCTTCCTTATTTTACAAAATTTAGAAGAAAATGTGACCTCATATCTGTTATAAACCATTTGAATTATAATATTGTGCTTTAATCCCTCAATAAATAGGAAAAATTTAGCTTTTCCTTTTTCATTATCAAGGATGATTAATCCTTTTCCAATTATTTTGGATGACGTATTGTCTCCAAGAATGACACTTTCACCTTTGAATTCCTTTAGAGAGAGAAATATGCTTTTATATCCTTTCATGTGACTTTGACATCCAATATCTATATCCCGCTGGTTTTCTTTATGTTGAACACATAGGGATAAATTACATTTCTCCTTCATCTCTTCTTTCCTTTTCCTCAAAGGTATTACAAGAAAAGAAATAACCATATATATATATATTATACTGAGGAGTAAGTGGTCTTTGAGGAAAAAAATATTCTAAATTTTTGTTGAATATATTTTTTCAGGGGGCATGACTTTTGCTGTTTTTTCATTTCATTTTTGTAGTTGTTCAAATTGTTTTATTCACCTTCCTTTACTGTTGTTATTTCCTTTCTCCATATTTACAAGTAGGATTGATATGAATTTTCTGTAGCTAATCATCACCTTCTTTATTGCTGTTTTTGTAGCTAGATTTATGGTTGTGTTTCTCACTCAATTTAACTAATTACTGATTCCTTCAAGCATGCTGAGATATCTCTTAGACTCTTCTCTCTTTGATTTTCTTGCACTTGAGTATTCCTTAACAATTTCATGATAACCGATGCCTATTTTAATGCACATGGATCTTTGTATGTTGAGTAGATTATCCAACATTTAAGAACTCCTTCCAAACTTTAGTTGATCATTTTCCTTCTTATGATCATTTCTCAAGGAAAAAAATATTAGTTTCTAGATATTCACAATGAGTTTCTCTTACTTTCTATTCCTTTTCCACTATTTTCGCTTCTTTTGGTTGGGTTTTTAGGATAACAATTGTTTTCCTTAGTTTATCAAACTCATGTTCCTTATTCTCATAGTCTTGTAGCAATTACTTATATCTTTGGTTTTTTACTATAAGCTTCTTAATATCTTCTAAATCAAAGATAAGTTTTCTTATGAAATATATCTCCTCATTTTTTTATTATTCTTCTTAATTTATGTTTTTGAGTCACTGTATTGTGTCTCAATTGTCATGTGTGGAGATTCCTTTACAATGTTATCGGATGCATAAACACTACCAAATTCTGATGAGATACATCTTTCTTTCTCATAGTCATAAGGTTTCATCTCAAATTCATATTCTTCTCTATCACTACCATTGATTGAACTTGAATATGAACATTTAAAAGCAAGATGACATGTTCTTCTATAATTACACCAGAATAGTAGCTTACCTATGGATTTCACTTCTTTTGCATCTTATTCACCTTTATCTTCGTGCATTAAATAGGAATTGTTATTTTGATGTTCAACAACTTAAGCATTCATGACTAGGGGATATTCTTCATCAACTAGTTCATGGTGATCCTCTTTTATTCTTTGTGTACTTATTCTTTCTAAGATGACTTCTCTATCTTTGTTTCATATGCACTTTGTAGGTCATCTCCGTCGTAGACAAATTTCAACTTATCTAACATTTCTTTTTTGGTTTCCCAATGAATCACCTCATTAGAATATGATTTAGAAATCCCACTCAAAATTTCCTTCATGGTTTCTGTATTATACTTATTATTCTTATTTCTATCGACTACAAATTTCCATACATCCAAGCCAAGTTCCATTAGATAAAAATTCATTATTACCTTCCATATTTCATACTTTGATGAATTTTAATAATGGTGTTTCTTCTAGGTAAAATCATTCCCGGATAACCATGGTGGCTTGAGATCTACCTTCTAATGGTTAAACTGTTCCTGAAGGAACTTAATTTGATACCAATTGTTGGAAATGAGGATAATACTGAGTGGGGGTGAATCAATATTATATTAGGAAATATTTAAGATCTTTTAATTTATTGCTAATCAATCACACAACATAAATGCAAATCAAGAAACACAAACATAAACAAGGAGACAATTAACCTTGAAACCCATGTGGGAGAAAACCACAATTTATCTCTGGATATTTTTTTAGGCTTCAACTTGATGTTACATCAATTTTTTTGGCACCAATAAGATGCTTAGAGAAGCCATCATCACCTGTTTCATACTTTGAGTCTGTATGACCAACTTATGGCTCTTTAAATTTTGACAAGATAGGGAAAAGCGGGGCCCACAGTGTGTTGCATGGCATATCAGTGAACAGGTGATACCCACAACGTACATGATAGCCCATCAATCATTGAAACTTAGCACTCCATAATTGGCTCCTTTCGTTGTAGAAAAGACAAAAAACAATAATATTAAAATGCACATATAAAACAAAATCCATATAAACAAAACCATTTTTTAAAATATAAAAATATGGTTATTTAATAACCATATAAAATAACATGGCTATTAGATGGGCATGGTCCAAAACATTATAAAACCAAAATTATATAACAAAAATGGTTTTTTTTTAACAAAATAAAAATATTTGTTATGGTTCATTGGGTATATTAAGTTTGGACGCTTGGGGGTCAACACATATTATTATGGGTTGTTAACAATAGCTAGAGGCGCTCATACCAAATTCAACACGAATCCAACATTAAAATTAACACCCTATCATTTGTTAATTAACCAACATACTATATTTAAAAACATGTTGAACAAAAATTAATGCGCCTACATGTATGAGGGTTGGTGGGGCTTGAACCCCCAACCTACCCGCTCCAACTTTGGAATTTTACCAACAAGCCAAATAAACCATATTTTAATGTCTGTCGACATTATTATATTTAAACCCATTTTTTCATTCGACCGGGGAGGCTGATTAGAGGAGTTCTAAGTGGAACCACAATTTGCAGAGTGGCGCAGAACTATTCTAACACACTTTTCAAGATGACATTTTTTTCAGGGAATATTGTTTGATGCTGAAAAGATTCCCTTATAGGGCTAGAGATGCCAATGACAAAAATTTTCAAGATTATAGTCATTTTTACACGTTTTATCGCCAGGAGTCCAAACATGTAGTAGTTTTCCCCATATGAATAGCAAAAATGTAGGTGTCTAGCAACAAGAAACCTTTGGAGAATCTTGTGGAATCTAAAATATTCCTTTGGAGGCAGATTTTGACCGAAACAAAATGATGTCGAATTTTTGCCATTTTTCACAGAATTTTGCAGGGAATGCAATGGTGTGCTCAAAATATTCATCCAAGTAGTGGATTTTTCTACCATCTTCAGGAAGGAATATTTGAGGGAATCGTCAAGATTCCCGAGGGTTAAGAATTTGACGGTGTCATAAAGGGGAGAAATTTATAGTCATTTGACACAATTTCGTGCGATGAATTTAGTGGGGTGTTCAATTCAACAACTAATATTTTCATTTTTTGGCCATATGCGGAAGTGGAGGTATATGATGCAGCTATGTCATGCTTTTCTTTGATTTACTGAGATGATGTTTTTGTTGTTGAGATCCATGATTACCATTATGATGAGGGATACTTGTGTGCCACATCATGTGAGATTTTATTAACTTGTCATGCTGAAGGAATTCCCATTTAACTGAGAGTTTCTATAGGGAGAGCATCTCATCGAGACACATGCCACTCTCATTGAGGGAATTTCCATATGAGTGAGAGTTCCTAAGAACGTCTCATGGAGAGACAAGACACTCTGGTTGAGGGTATTCATCCTTGTTATGACAAAGAACATACCATGTACATCATCATCACTTGCAACATTTAATGAAGTGACCTCCCCACTCTTGATACCAAGGCCCAGAGACGTAACCCACACTAGGTGAACTTCGTTATCAATGTGTTTTTGTTCTTTGATTTAATGGTTGTTATTATGTTTAATCTTCTTTACAGTATGCATATGTGGCTTTTGATGCTCTTTTGAATGAAATTATGCTAACATAATAGAAGTAAAAGATGTCAGACAATTCTAGTACCTGAAGAGATTTGAATCATTCCCTCATGACTCTTCCACTTCTAATATGACCTTTAGACTTCTATGTGACTTTTGATTTTTTTTGTAAATACACTTTTTTCCATATATGACTATGTGGCTTTTCATATTCCAAAAATGATTTTTTGACTTCAACACATTACATTTTGTCCTTTATTTTGATAATTACATCATCACATCCACAAATGATGTGGCAAGACATATGGAAACACATGACATTGTGTTGACACTAGTAAAAATCACAACTTCACCATGATGATATCAACATCATGACATTGTGGCAATGCCAAGATGTTTCTCTTTCTACTTTGTATTTAATCTCCATGAGAAGTCTGTTTAGTACTTCATCCTCATGAAAATCTACTTTGTTCTTCTCTTCACCCTCCAAGGGTCTAAATAGTATGGAGTCTTCATGTGGTCCTAATATTCAGTTATTGTTGCAATATGGTGTCTCTTCATCTTCTCATTCAATGATCATCTTGTCTTCATAGCTTCCTAGTGTCTTCGCACATTTTCTCCTTCCCCTTCTCTTCGATCATCATCATGTTATGTCATGATAAAGTACTTACAACTGGAAATCACTCATGAAAAGATGATACCAGTCAGAAAAATCCTAGTCTAACTCGCTTCATGAAAATACTTCATTGATATTGATATGGATTGGATCAATATATTGTTTTTTATCTATCTCGATATAATCATAGTGGAAAAAGTGGAGGAATCAACTCATGGGACTATTTTTATTAGTGAGACCCACTTTGAAAAGATAGTGTCTGAAACCTTCTAGGAGTGTTTTGATGCATCAAACGATGTTTTGGGAATAAAACATTTACGATTTAATGTGCACCTTTTCATGTTATTCTACACGCAAATATATTTCCAACAACGCAAGAAGCACACCAATTAGATTCCGCATGCAAAAGTTATGCCACTTAGAAGTTGACCTTCCTGCTTTCACACCTATAGTTTGGGAGGATGTCGTGTCAGCCCCCATTATTCATGGAAAAGAGGATAGAAACATGTTTTTGATGTAAAAACTCTAGAAGATTCTATATTGTAACTCTAATTAAGAGTTTATGAAATCAAACTTAATCACTACTAGGCTATTGGGTTGTGTTAGAATTGAGCCACTAGGAGGAAGAGGCATTCCATTCTTTCGAGAGTAATTTGGTTCATAGCTAAGAAAAGATAGATAGGACAGATATGAGGTAGCACAAAAAGAGAGGATATGTGAATTGTAGCAGTCCATGGGCCACAAACATTACTTCTTTGTACCTTCAGCCTTATTTTCCTAACAAAGAAAGAGAGCGAAGCAACCCCACCTTCTAGTTGGGTTTTCTCCCAAAAGGGTTTCCTAGAGCATATATTGTGTCTTACGTGTGTGCATGAGATGATTTTGTTGTTCTCTATTTTTATTCATAATTTTCATCCACATGCATGCACTAATTACAGTTAAATTTATAGATCTAGAAGTTTAATAAAACTGTAATAGTGTAAAAATTCAGAATTTTAATATATTATTATTAGATCTATTGTGACGAACTGTTTAGTGGAATATTCACAAGATGGATGAAAGATGGAATTGGATTCTAGAATGAGAGGAAAATTCATGGATTGTGGAGTGAACAATTAGAGAGGCCAGGAGTGGGGACTGAGGCTTGAGACTACGCAATGCTTAGTTTAGGGAGGCCTGGACAGGATGAATGTGCAGTTGAGGAGGTCAATGAAGGAGCCTTGAGCCTTGATGTTTCCCAATGCATAGTTTTGGAGAGAGATATGCTTGGGAATTGGGAAATTGAATAGTTCAAGGAGGCAAGATGACAACTTGAGGCTTGAAATTGCACAATGTGAAAAAGGAGACTAACTGGAAGGCTAAATTTTACATTTATGGAGCTCAAGTGGCCAGAGTTGAGCACTAAGATTGCATAATGCATAGCTCTAATTGGAGACTAGTTAATGGATTATGTCATTGCATAGTTCAAGGACTCAAGGAAGCATATTGATGAATGATACTTGCATAATGCACAACAAGGGACTAACTAGAATGCATGATTCCACAGTTTTTGAGGGAAGGGAGGAAATCCTTGAGTATTGTGACTACATAATGCATAGTCCTTGGAGGTAGAAAATTTGAATTCTGATGTTCCAAGAGGCAAGGAGGGATCTTAAGCCATGTTACTCTACAATGCGTAGTTCAAGGAGGCTGAGTCAGGTCCAATTCGTGGAGCATAAAGCTTTCTAGGACTTGGCTAAGTGTGGGATTAGTGAGGTGGAAATGAGACGAACTTATGAATGATCACACACACTCAAAACAATTGATAAAACAACATTGAACATTCAGTGACACAAGAATAACACGATCCCCTCAACGCCATGAAAATACAACAACCTCCTCCAAGTGCGACACTTAGGGTACTGCGATGATAGTGGCGACACTTGTACGATAGTTATCAAGACTTGGGGAATATATACGATGTATTTTCTTATGATGAATAGTAAACATCAATGCAGGATAATGCATCACAAAACCAAATTTTAAGAATGTACAATTGACTCCCTTCAACTAGGTGTGACACTTAAGATACACTTTTCAACAACAATGACGACACTAGTTCAACAATGCATAAAAATTTGGGAATGTGTATAGTAAATGTCTACATGGTGAAAATAACCCATTGGTACCAAATTTTCCTCTCGAAATGAACAATAGCTCTAATTTTCCAGTGTGTGAGTCTTCATGTGCCCACAAAATGACACTTTTGAGAGTAAGAGAAAAGTATAAATGACACTTGCAAAATGTGAACGACATTGAAAGTGACACATGCTAGAGTGAAGATAGCATGAAAATTACACTTATTAACGTGAAAAAAAGAAAAAGTGTCAGTCATCAACATGAAAGTGACACTTGAGAAAGAAAATGTGCACAAAAGTGACAATTGGATAAACTCTATGAAATAGAAGCACAATCACAACGAAAAGTAAGGCTATTAATTTAAAGTGTGCACTAATTGTTGACATAGGTTGAACATTTCACATTAAATATCTTGGTGGACTGCGCTATACCCATTCAAGCTTGTGTGAAATAATATGCTCATGAAATTATTACATACTAAACATGTGTGAGCAAGTGACTTTGACACTTAGAAACCGACTTAATACTTTGAGAAACATTAGAAAATCATGAAGTGACCATGGGATGACATATTGCAAAATCCCCCAAAATTTAAGTGTAAGAAAATTTTTGGAGGGTGTTTGTCACAATGAAAATACGTTCTCCTTCTTTATGTTTTTGAATTCTCCCTCTATAAATCATATTGATCTCTTCTTGAGTACACTTTCCCAACCAATCATCAAATGAAGGGAACCTGTCATTGTTTCTAATGTTGGTGATAAATGTCTCCTAAATCAATGGAAGACCTCCAAGTGCAATTTGTACAATCTCTTTATTAGATGTAATTTCTCCAACAAACAAAAATCATTAGGGGAACTTTGAGATATAAAATGGCCCTCCTAAGGAAATTATAAAATAATAGTGGAAATAATAAAATAAGATTAGATTACATCATCAAATTTTAGAAGGAAAAAAAAAAAAAACTATTTTTTCCACTCGTATTTTCAACTTATCTCCCTATGGGTTTACTCAAATTTGGAGTGGAAAAACTTGTTGGATGAAAAATTTGATTCCTCATCAGAGGAGAACCCATATTGCATACTTTTGATGGACCCTACTACACAAAAAATGAGAAATACATGAAAAACGTGATTGCAATCACATTTTTTCATGTATTTCTCATTTTTCATGAAGAAGGGTCCATCAAAACTATGTAACATGGGTACTCTTTAGATGAGGAATTAAATTTTGCATCCAACAAGTACTCCTCCTTGAAATTTGAGTAAAAACTTAGGGAGATAATTTGAAAATATGAGTTGAAAAAGTAGTTTTATTATTTTATTAATTTTTAATATTTTTACTCCAAAAATGGTGAATCATCCCCCATGGTTGACATCATCATCTTAAATCCTATTGGTTCTTATAAAGTTTATTTTGGTTGTACATTTTTCTTAGGAGGCCCATTTTAGACCTCAGAAGTCCCCTAATGTGATCATTAAGTTGGGATATCATAATGAATATGATTGGACATGATCCCCTTTAATCATATTGATTTATTTAAGTTATTTTTTCAAAGAGAAAATATGATTCAAGTTGTTGACCTCATACATCCCAACCAACTTACCATACATTTCCTTAGACTTCTTCAACTTTGCAACATAAGTGATTAAGTGATCTCTCAACGAGTCAATACTAATTTTCTTAGCTTTGACCTCACCTTTATTGTACTTTGATTTGATATTAGTAGAACCATTATCCAAAGGCTCAGGTACCTTTCCTTCAACACATTCCAAAACATCATTTTCTGCCATAGTCAAATCAACCCTAGCTCTCCAAACAAATAGTTATATAGGTCATTCAACTTCTCTTCAATCGTGAAGTATGAGGCAGACATCCTAAACAAGTCAAGTGATATTTAACAACGGATAAGAGATATTCAAAGGGTGATTTCTCTTGTCTCCTTGGGCTTGTTATCACTTGAGCTCTGATATCATGTTAATTTTTTAATGTTCTATGTTCAAACAATCACTTATAATAATTATTATTCTAATAGTGATAAATTATCCAATATATTTTCAATCACCCAATAACAGTAAGCAATTGTTGATAGACCATAAACCATATGCATAATAGAAGACAACCAAGAACAATAGAGACACAAAGATTTGGTCAAAGACCAGGGAAAAACCCCATAAACAGGACAGAACTTTCCAAATTCTTCTTCTATTAGATTGTCATCAAATGTTCAATAGATAAATACATAGTCCAAGTACATAAACAACTAGTCAAAGGTAAAAGCCTTGACCAACTGTTGTAGGGAAAACCCAACACCCCCCATTAATTCAAATAATGGGGACCCTTTCCATAAATATTTGGCTAAAACACCTTTTATAATTTTCATTTAGTTTTGTGTCCTGCAATTTTAACATTTTTTTGTTGGATTTCAATTTTCGATTGTTTCATTGAGTTCGAATTTTAGCAAGCTTTCCATCAATACTTATTTAATCTCATTTGATTTCTCATTTTGCAAATGAAACCTAATTGAATATTGATATTTTTCATTGCCTTGGCCTTATAATATGTATAAAATATACAATGTCATTGTGTTTCATTAATTTATCCTATTTTAATTTTTTTGTTTTTGTAGATTATTTATTTTGTAAATACTTCATTGTTTTCATAGTGCCCAAGACCAAGAACCACAATAATGCCTTAAGCCTTAATCATATCACAACCATGTCATATATCGCAATTCGAATATCGAAGGTTCTGAAATGAGCATACTCCAAATATCTCTGATCCCCCGATATTTCCATTTGCTCATTCTTTGGTAAACCTTCCACCCGATATCACATCATCCATATTGCAAAACCTATGTATTGCAACTATTTAATCGAAAGAAGCTCTTAACATTTTCTGATAAAAAACCGCCGATGCAAGACCTTCGATATTCCTTTTCACTCATTTTATGATAAAATGAATTCGCCAATATTGTGATGTTTACATAGCCCCATAACTGATATGACATTTAAACTCAGTTCTCAAAGATATCGCATCCATGCATAAATCAAAATTTCAGTTGAGGCACATGTTTAAAACTTCTGATGTCTCAAACCTGATATGCAATTAAATCTTCATTATAAAATTATCGAGTCCACTGACCTCAAGACTTTTGTAACAACTATTGTTTGAAACATCCGATACCCCGGACCCGATAGAAAATTTAACTGCAATATATTACAACATTGGGTCGGCCCACCTTGGAACTTTTGCGATGGATCTTATTCATAAGCCTCTGATCATCGATATTCTCTCATCCTCGATCCTCCAATCTCCGATGTCGCTCATAGCTTAGATGATCTTGGTCTAACCTTTGTTTAAAAATGTTCATATAAGTTTTGTTTATTAACATTTGTAATTTATTTTAATATTTTGTATATAATATTTAATTTTATTTAATTTATTGTTTATTAAATTAATTAATTTAATTTTAATTAATATGTAAATTTTTTAATTTGTACTTAATTTAATCAATTTTATAATTTGAGAATTATATTATAAATTGTAATTAATTCAATCTTAGTTTTAGTTTGTAATTTAATTGTTTTTAAATAGAATGTATATCATTAATGTAGAAAATTATAATTAATTAGCAATTAATTATTTTCAGTTATTAATTTGATTATAATTAACTTTTATTATTAAATTTTCAAGATTTTAACAAGGCATGACATTTTCCAGAATTTGAAATATTTCAGTACTTCATCTTTGAAGATGCATAACTTGAGATCTACTCAACCAAATTAAGCCTAGAATAGGTTATTTGAAAGCCATAATAGAGGAGAAAAATATGGGATGGTCTATTTTAAAAAAAATATTATCATTAATTGAGCCAAAAATTTGGGTTTTAACCCCGTACACAAATTACCTGCATACGAATTCTAAAACACATAAAATAAACAATGCGAGAGCATAACACATAAAACACATATACACATAGATTTTCCCCTGGATCCTAAAAATGGGACTACCAACTTGATTTTTCATTATGTTCCTTTCAATATTATAATACATTTTTATACATGTTGAAGCATCCAATACCATGGACCAAAAACCATCGTGTCCAAAACCATGGACCGAAAACGATCGTGTCCAAAAACCATAGGTGGGTCTGCCCAACCTAACATAGGCTCCAAAACCAAAATTTTCCGGGGCACTGCCTTGGATCCCATAGAGTGGGGTTACATGCACGCCTTAAACCCCCGGTGAATCCCTCACTATGCAATCAGTGCAAGGAAGGGGGGCTCCGCCCCCTCCTCTAAACCCCCGGTTAACTATGTGGGCTAGTCGTGGAAAGAATATAACACAACCTAACATTCTCCTACTTTTTGTTTTCTTTCCACAGGGGGCCATAAGAGAGCTTAGTTATTTATCCAGCCCTGCAATGCCCATTGTTTCTCTACACCAAGAGAACTTCTCAGAGTTCACAGATTTTGTCAATGCATCTACAGTATTCTTCAAAGTGTCCACCTTTACCAGTAACACCTTTTTGTATTCTGTCATGTCCCTCACAAAGTGATACTGAACATCAATGTGCTTTGTCTTTGAATGGTATGCAGGGTTCTTTGCCAAGAAAATCGCACTTTGGTTGTCATAGTCTATCCTTATAGCTCCCTGTACTAACCCCATACTTGAACACAATCTCTGCACCCAATTGCTTCCTTGATTGCATGAGTGGCTACCATGTATTCAGTCTCTGTAGTTGATAATGCCACTACAGATTATTTCTTACTCATCCAACTAACTGCACCTCCAAATAGGTTAAACACATACCCATTTATAGATCTGCTCTGATACCAAATGTCTTCTTTCACCACCAGAATCGATCTCGTAGATCTCCCACTGAACAGGGTCTACAATAGGCCCGAGTGAAACCCCTTCAACAACAAAGGCGTCCCCTTGAAGCCAAAATTGCTCTGATACCAGATGTAGGTTTTAACCTCGTACATAAATTACCTGCATACGAATTCTAAAACACATTAAATAAATAATGCGAGAGCATAACACATAAAACATATATACACAGAGATTTTCCCTTGGATCCCAAAACTGGGAATATCAGTTTGAATTTTCATTATGTTCCTTTCAATGTTATAATACATATTTATACATGCCGAAGCATCCAATACCATGGACCGAAAACATTGCATCCAAAACCATGGACCGAAAACCATCGCGTCCAAAAACATGTGCGAAAATCATGCACAAAACCATAGGTGGGTCCACCCAACCTAACATAGGTTCCAAAACCAAAATTTTCCGGGGCGCTTCCCAAGACCCCATAGAGTGGGGTTACTTGCACCCCTCAAACCCCTTGTGACCCCCCCACTACGCAATTGGTGTAATGAAGGGGGGGGCTCCACCCCCCCTCTAACCCCCAGTTAACTACGTGGGCTAGTTGTGGAAAGAATATAACACAACCCAACAAGAAATCCAGTGGAAAGAAGAGTGACAAATTTGACACAAAATTAATTTTTATATTAATCTGGACAAAATTTATTAACTTTAGAATTCCTCCTCCAATAGACAATTTGACTCAACATGAACAATCACATCTACAATTCTGTTTGAATTTTAATCTATTTTATTTATTTGCATTTTTAGTAAGAATGGATTTTTGTTTTCCAAATTTCATTTTACTTTTGCATTTTAAATTTAATTTTGATTTATTTTTGTAGGAAAACAATGGAAGAGTTGAGGAGAAGAAGATCTCAATCAATAAGAATGATCCAACAATAAAAGAATGGAATTTTTGGCCCAATGAAAATTGATGGAGAATATTTATTCTTCAACAAAATTTTCTATTCTAAATTCTTTTGCAAATATTATAAATAACATACTGTAGAATGTAAGAGAGGAATTCATTTCTCTACAATTATGGAATTATAGAATTTAGAATTTTATGATCCATATTAATTGTAAGAGCATTTTCGGTAAAAATAACATAAAATAAAATCCCGTCGACGCCTTTCGAATCAGCCAGTGTGGTTAATCTTCAAGACAAGATGAGGAATCAGATCTAGGCAATGGAATAAACAGATGATGATAACAACTAAATAGCCATTAGATGTTCTCATAATTGATTTGAAATGACCATAAACTAAATACTAAGGTAGAATTGATTAACCATTAATGATTTGAATGTTAGCTGAAGTACGCAAACCTAGGAAAAACTGCTTGAAAATAATACTTTACGACAACTAATTAAACATGAAATTGATGCATAATAGAAGTGAAAATATTAAAAACACAACAATACCAGACAATAAATTGATGACAGATTTCATCCCTGATGGACTACGTCTTAGAGTCCGCTTTCAAGATGGGCAACCGTTTTTATTAGGAATGAAAAGAAAGGAATAGATTACACAATGATTTAGCTAGACTAAACTTGCACATAGGAAATTATGACCTCTGTCATAAGATATCCCTCTGAACCAGCTTTCCAACGCTACTTATTGTTTCCAAAACCAACCTGAATTCTCTCGAAACATTGAAAACAATTGCCTATGTCCTCTAGAATCTGCATACAAAAGTCAGAAACCACTCTGATGTCTTCAAAGAAGTAAATCTGCCTTAAAAATGTCTGCAGGTACATGATAAACTCCATGGGACGATTACAGGATGAATGTGTTGCTCCATGATGAGTTTACAAACTTGGTCTAGTTGTAAGAGGACACATAGGCAGGTTCTTGAGGTGGTCGAATTAGTTTGTTTTACAAACAACAACAACAACCCCAAAATAAACATTGGATAAAATCATAACCGTTTATGGTCATCTAACCGAGCGGAGGAGGTTGGCAGTTGTGTGTGACCAGCCACGGTCTAACCACTGGCTGCCACCTCTGTGGTCTACCTTGGCGGTTCCGGCTTCCCTTGCTGTGACTGTTGCCATGTGTCCACATTCTTCCCATGCAGTTAACCCTAGTGGCTTACCTACAATGTAGTTATGGTTCCAAGACCTAGCGGATGACCATACAATGTTCACATGCCACTATATACACCGCGGTTAGGGTGGCGGTCAATTGGCTGCAGTTAACTACTAACCTCATTGCTTTGTTCACATGCCCGACCTGCTCCGATGCAGTTTGAAGTTGCAGTTTAAGTTAACCTCTACTACAATTCTAACCTCCACCTAACCTGCTCACATGGGACAGTCCCGACATGGTTAACTATGTGGTTAGGGGACTATGTTTATGTTTTATATTACATTTTAACATAGGCCGAGGGCTCAAAAGGCTAGGGTTTTAGGATTTAGAACTTTAGGGTCAGGTTTTGGAACTTGGTTTGAATGCGTTGGTTAGGGTTTAGAACTTAGGTTTAGGGTTTAGGTTTAGATACATGGTTTGATTGAGTCTAGTTTTAGGGTTAAGGTTTTATAACACATTTGTCATAATGTGACAAAACCAAAAACATATCGTTGATACAAGAGAACTTATGACGACAACCTAAATCTTGAGAAGGTGAACCATATCAAACCTTTTCCCTCAGTGACACCTATGTATACATCAAAGTCTGCTTGTTGAACGAAAAAAATACATGTTGACGACCATTCCTAGCAGAACTTTCGATGAACTCAAGTCAACAGCCAGGTACAACCGATAACATTACCTTAACAACCTAATCCATAACCAACACTTGTCGAACTGTCGAATCTGAACTAAAACAACGATGAAACTGAACACTGATGATGACACTTGAACACCTGTACAATTGAATCAATGGAATCCTCCTCGATCATTCCTCTCCACTTGAAAGCTTTTGGACCACAAAAGTTTGACTAAACAAATAGTCGATGAGGGTAGAACTCCCTCTCTTTCCACCTTGACTTGATAATGTACCAATACATTTGATCAATCACCTACAAGTGATGACCCTGATGATGTTGACCATGGCACCTTTTGAGTTGGTGACCTGTTTCATCCATCCACAGTATCAAAAACTTGTGACGATGGGAAAACAACCTGTTATCAACATGGCAATTGAATTCTTTCCACAAAGAATCATGAGTTAGTGATTCAAAAACATCTTTGAAAATAGTATTTGTAGAACTTCGTTCAATACATCTGATGGGTATTAAAAATCTACTTTCCGGAATAACTGAAATATATTCAAAGACTCCTTTGATTTTGACTTAATATCAATTACTTTACTTGATTTACTTTCCTGTTGACTGATTACTAAGTGAACTTGCTGCACAGAACTCATCCAACTGCGATGTAAAGACTGTTGCAACTTCGTTTGACTTTGAAAGTTAAGTAATTATTGATTTGCTTGAATCACTATTTCTTCATCAATTAACTAATATATCCATTAACTAACACTTTCACTTAATGCATTAGTTTTCAAATCATGATAAGGGAAATTTAGATCTGCTTTAAAAAATGCTTTGTCATGAAAACTTATAGACTTCCTCTCCACTTGAAAAGAGGATTCATTACCTTTTAAAGCATGAAATGATGATGCAATACCAAAGAAATGTAACACTAACTTTCCCCAATACTGACTGGCACCCTTGAAACTGAAAAATAAACATACCATCTGAAACAAGTCTCTGATTAGCCTCACATTTACCATTCCTTGCAATACACTGCTGATGATGATAATTTCTAGAATTTAGTTAAATGAATGAGTTGAAAGTCATTATGTATTTAAGAAGATGTTCATAGGACATCAAATGTATCTCATGTTTCTTAGCTTGGTTATGAATATGATTTCTTGGAAAAGAATTAACCACCTTGACCAATTGATCTATAAACCGAATCACGTATTTCGAACAATCATCCCTATGTTGTTCCTTAATAAACATGAGTACACATTTACTTGAACTTATTTACTACTTAACTTGATTTGTAACAATTAAATCCAAGTTTGATTTGACTTTATGTGTCCTAACAATAAATTCAACCCCTTCTTTCTTTAGGTGGTATTTATGTTCTCTTCTGTAAAACACTACATCTCTATCATAAAGATAAGGACTTCCTAAGACAACTCCACATATGTCTACTAGGACCACATCTAACTCCACTTCATCAATGTACTTAGATGTAATTGCAAATTTTAATTGACACTGCTTTGTGACATGTGCCTGAGTTGATTTATTAATCCAACCTAATGGGTATGATCTTGGATGATTCTGTGTCTCCAATCCGAATTAATTAACTATATGTTCAGATATTAAATTTTCTTGCGATCCACTGTCAAACATTGTGTCAATATTCATAGGCTTAGAAGTTATCCTTATGTGGAAGAGTTCAACTCTTTTATCCTCATGTGAAAGATTTATGTTTGAAGAAGATACAATAGTTTTCGAACTTGAACCGGCGTCAGAAGTTTTACTTGTTGTAACCATAATGGTTATATTCCTTTCATCACCTGAATATGAACCTAGATATTGTTGGACTATTGTAATGGCGTTCTTTTCATCCTTCACCTTAAGGAACTTTTTGGGCTTAAATTCTGGATGAAGTTTCCAGTGCTTCAATTCATCATGACCAATTCTCCAGCAATGAGAACAAGTAGGTCTTTCCTTCTTAACGATCACTGATTTCTTTCTCTTCGAATTGTTCTTCCCCTTACTGTCATTGGAATTTTTGGTTTCCAACTCTTTGGATGACTCTGATGAAAACTTGAATGGTCTGCCACCTGATTCAATATGTATGGCCTGAAAACACACCTCATCAAAATCATCAGGATTAAACATCAATAAAGTATGTTGCAAATATGAATGTAAACTTCCAATGTATTTTAACAAAGTTTCATGTGTATCAAATGAAATACCAAGCACCAATGCTTTCTTTCTGAACTCCTAAGTAAACACTTAAACACTCTACCCTTTACCTTGCCTCAAATTTTGCCAATAAATAACAACTTGCTGCATGTATCCTAAAGGATAGAATTGTTTCCCAAGAGCTTTCAAAAACTTAGACCATGAAGAGATGACTTTTCCTTTATGCTTTACATCTATCTTAGTTTTAATTTCCCACCAAATTAAAGTTGTTCCCCCGATTCTAAGTGTAGCTAACTGAATTTTATTTTTATCGCTAGAAATGTTCTGAATGCAACAATACACTTCTAACTTCTTTATCCACTTATATGGCTTTTTAGGATTCATTTCACCATCATAAATAGGTAACTCAAATTTAACATCAAGTTTCAAAAGAGATGTTTTCTTAGTTTTCTTTTCCATTTAAGATTCTACACTCGAAGAAGAAGAAGAAGAAGAGGATGATGGAGATGGTGGAGGTGAAGGTCATTTACCGGTATTCCCTTTACCTCTGTCCTTATTTGATGGTTTTGAAGAAGAAGCCGCATCCCTCACCTTCTTGTCTTTGTATCATTCTCTCAACATCTGTTGCATGGTTAAAAATGCCTGCTAAAATTGTTCTTCACTCATCTTAGTTTCAATGTTTTTACCTTCATCTGATCCTGACATGATCGATTTCTGAACGACTCGTCGCTTTCCAATCTCTAGATTGATCTGCTTAAGGATTCCTTCTCCTCGTTGCGACTTTGATCTAGTTAACATTCAATGGAATATTCTACAAATGAAACCTACTCTGATACCAAATTATATGATCAGAAATGACCATAAACTAAATACTGATGTAGAATTGATTAACCATTAATGATTTGAATTTTAGCTGAAGCACGCAAACTGAGGAAAAACTTCTTGAAAAGAACACTTTCTGACAAGTAATTAAACATGAAATCGATGATAACAAAAGCTAAAATAGTAAAAACACAACGATACTAGACAAAAAATTGATGTCGGAGTTCGTCCTTCATGGACTACGTCTCCGGGTCCGCTTTCAAGATGGCCAACCATTTTTATTAGGAATGAGAAGAAAGGAGTCAATTACATAGTGATTTAGTTAGATTGAAATTGCACACAGGAAATTTTGACCTCTATCATCAGATAGCCCTCTGAACTATATTTCCAACGCTTCTTACGATTTCCAAAACCGACCCCAAATGCTCCCGAAACACTGAAAACAAAATCGCCTATGTCCTCCAGAATCTGCATACAAAAGTAAAAAACCATTCTAATGTCTTCAATGAAGAAAATCCACCTTAAAAATGCCTACATGTACATGATAACCTCCATGGTCTGATTACATGATTAATTGGTTGGTTCATAATGAGTTTACAAACTCTATCTAGTTGCAAGAGGACACATAGGCAGGTTCCTAAGGTGATCGAATTAGTTTGTTTTACAAACTGCAACAACAAACCCAAAATAAACACTGGATAAAATCATAATCGTTTATGGTCAGCTAACTAGGGTTGGCGGTTGTGTGTGACCATCTGCGGTCTAACCGCAGGCTGCCACCTCCATGGTCTGCCCCGAAGGTTTCGGCTACCCTCGCGATGACTGTTGCCATGTGTCCACGTTCTTCCCACATGGTTAACCCTGGCAGCTTACCTTCAATGCTATTGCAGTTCCGAGACCTGGTGGATGAACATACAATGTTCACATGTCACTATATCCACTGTGGTTAGGGTGGCGGTCAACTAGCTACGGTTAATTGCTAACCCCGTTGCTTTGTTCACATGCCCAACCTGCTCCAATGTGGTTTGACACTGCGGTTTAGGTTAACCTCCACTACAATTGTAACCTCCACCTAACCTGCTCACATGGCACAACCCTAACGAGGTTAATTTTGTAGTTGGGGGACTGTGTTTATGCTTTATAATGTTTTATATTACATTTTAACATAGGTTGAGGGTTTGAAAGGTTGGGGTTTTAGGATTTAGAAATTTAGGGTTAGGTTTTGGAACTTGGTTTGAATGCGATGGTTAGGGTTTAGGTTTAGATACATGGTTTGATTGAGTCTAGTTTTAGGTTTAGAGTTTTATAACACATTTGTCATAATTTGACAAAACCAGAAACATATCATCGATACAAGAGCACTCACGATGACAACCTAAATCCTAAGAAGGTGAACCGTATCGAACCTTTTCCCTCAATGACACCTATGTTGACATCAAAACCTACTTGTCGAACAACAAAAACACATGTTGTCGACCATTCCTAGCGGAACTATTGATGAACTCAAGTCAACAGCCAGGTACAACCCATATCAACTGATTGCCATGAATACCATAACATTACCTTAACAACCTGATCCATAACCAACACTTGTCGAACTGTTAAAGCTGAACTGAAGAGATGACGACATTGAACACTGATGACAACACTTGAACACCTTTAGAATTGAATCAACGAAATTCTCCTGGATCAATCATCTATTTATTCCATTGCCTAGATATGATTCCTCATCTTGTCCTGAAGATGAACCACACTGGTTGGTTCGAAACACATCGGTGAGATTTTATTTTATGTGATTTTTACCGAAAATTCTCTTACAATTATGGAATTATAAAAGTGCTTCTGTAATAGGGATTTAGATTCGTAGGTGAGAAGAGAGAAAATCTCTGATCTAGAGATTATTGATTATTTTTCTTTTTCATTTTGAAGTCTGTATGGAGAACAAAGCTTGTACTATTGCATCTCTTGTTATAACAACATAAGTTCAAAGATTGTAGAGGACTATTGAAGACCAGAGCGAGAGAAATGGATTCAATAAAATAGTATTTCTAATACTATTGTTTTCAATACTAGTTTTATTTTAGATGGTAGGAATGTGTCATTGTATTCATATTTTTTCACTATTATTGATATGCGTAATGTGTCTCAATTATATGTTATTATTTATCTATGCTCTTATGGTTTGAATTATGAATTCTAAGTAACTATTTACTCAAAAACCTGTCTTTTAATACTGATTTAAAAATAATAATATGTTGTGAACTATTTCCTCATATTATTGTTTAATTATTCAAATTATTGGTTTAACAATCAATATCATTTTGTGAACTACTTCCTAAATTTTGTTGGTTGATTATTTTAGTCAAGATATCTCTTAATAGAATGTGACTTGGCATTCATAATGTTAGTTAATTGAACTACTTCTATAACTTGATATTCATCATAATCCATACGTATTTAAATCCCAGTCATTTAAATATCTTGCTCTTAGTTGGATTAGATCTATATCTGCCTAACTGGGATAGGATTAGGATTTAGTTCCTTTTGCTTGCATTTTAGAATAATTTTTCATATAGGTTTAATTCTATAATCTTGAAAGTCCTCCTCACAAAGAGGCAAACATTAGTTGTGGCTTAGCTGAGCCCCAGATCAGCTTAAGGGTAACTTTCTTGCCTGATCAGCAGGAGGGATGATCTGATGTCTCTTCTCCATTGATAGATGAAAGTCATATTGTAAGACATTTGAGATTAAGATAAGGTAAAATTGGACCTAGTTAAACTAGTTGGAGCCAACATTCCAAATGGAAAAGGAGTTTCTTTAAGGCTGGACTAGGTGGTAATCCCCAATGCTGCTGCAAAAAATTTCGAGGCTTCAACATTTTGGCGTTAGAAGGAGGGCCTGAAACTTGTTGTCTATTGGAGTCATTGTATTCTAACATCTTATGTTTATTATAATGTCTTCTCTTAAACTTCTAATTTGGAGTTGCATTTTTGGACGTGCATCTTCCAATACTCCACCCGAAGTGGTAAGACTCTTGTCTCAGGTAAGTTTAATGGTAAGAAAAAATATTTTGCTTTTAATCATGCCTTTCAATTTATTAAAAAAATTTCAAATTCTATTTTTCATGATATTGATGAAGGAATTTTATGCAGGATTTTTACTCTCACATTCATGGAAAAAGCCAAAAGCTGGTGTTAATCGCTTCCAGTTGCCTCAATTCACAACTGGGATAAATTTGCTACATTTTTCCTTTGTAAATTTGACAGCTATAACTACGAATAGGTATGTGACGATTTTGAAGATTTCCAAAGATTTGAAAATGAATATTTGACTGATTTTACCATTAGGTTTCGTTTAAATTGTTTGAAATTTAAAATTGAAGAAAAATCTATGAAATATGAATTATTAGATTTCTATGAACACATTTTCTCTCTTCCTCCCATTCGTAATCCATGTGAAATTATTTCAAGCTTTGTTCAAACTCCTTCCATTTACATCAACACAATTGAGAATTTCAATATGAAGATGCAAACGAATGATGATGAAGTGACCTCTATTATGTACAATCAATTCCTTCATTTAGTGCACACTTCCTATAGTAGTGATAGTGATCAGGATGCACCTTCACATGTCAGTGAATATCAATCAAAAGTCTTGGAAAATTTTACTATTCAAATGCAAGAAGACATTAGCGATAATATTGAAGAAGATATCACTTTGAAATCTGAAAATTATTGTGCGTTAAATTTAGAAAATTAGAACATAAATTAGCAAGTACAATAAGCAATCAAAGTTTCCAATAACACACAACCTGCTGTACAAATTTTGGAACTCTTTTATGATGAGCAAATGCCAAATTTAGGACAAAAAAGAAACATTATACAAGAAAGCACAAGTACAAAAATGAATGATCTCAAGTCTAAAATTTACAATGAACAGAATGCACATGAGTTCTCAAATAGGTATATTTTTAAATCCATTGCTTCTGATTCTCATTTTTACCTTTATCCTGATATTTTACTGATAGCAATTTATCCCCTCTTAACATTAACAACATTTTAGAAAATAGAGAGGCTAATATTAATGAATTTCCAATTAGTTTTTATCAAGATAGAGAATTACTTATTGATCATTCTCCTATCATTAATAAACATGTGCTTCATATTCCTTTTTGTTTTGATACATGGGATGAGAATGAAGGGAATCCTAATGAATGTCATGAGGTCATTTATGATGGTTACTTTGACGTTGAGGATATTGATTCATCTCATTCTCAATTGAATCCTCATGATCAAAGTCAAATTACATGTGAAAATAAAAAACACTCTAATTCAAAAATTGTTTCAAACAATTAATCATACTCATGATTTCAACATTTAAGAAACCCCAATCTATGATTTATATGACGATCAAGCTCCCATTCCTATTCATAGTCGTGATTCTCTTTCTAATTCACAAGTTGGTATTAGCAATCATTCTGATTCTATTATTTTGACCAAGTCTTGTGAAAAGGAAATTGTTTTCTGTCAGTCCCAACTGTGCTATAACAATAATCGTAACACTAGTCTAAACTGTGATTTGATTTTACTATTTTTCCTTCAAATTTTATTTTTTTTAAATTTCATATTTGTTCTCTGTTTTTAATTTTCAAATTTTAGATGCTTTGTGCTCGCATATTGAGTAGCTAAGTATTGAACTCAATTGATGCATTTCCTAAATGGGAAAATGAAGTTTCACATTCTAATAGTGAATATCAAGAGCTATTTCTCTTCCAATTTCAATTGATCTTCATTTCTTATCGATTACTTATTTCTTCTCAAAAGCAGTGCCAACAAGAGAGTGGATTTTCACAATATGACCAACAATATAATTCAATTAATAATCTTCCATTGTATCTAATATATTTTCATCCATTTTTCATTAACCCATTTGAAAAGAATTTGGAAAGTTTTCATGATGGAAGATTGTTAATAATTTAACACTTGCACATAACACTAACATAATCATGCAGGCCATTGTATCTAAAATTTCTGATTCACAATCTAGCCACTCTTTTGAATCTCTTCCAATCATTAATAGAAATTCATCTAGATTTCTATGATCCAATTGAAATTTAGTTGGAAAGGACATTTCAAGAGAAGGTAATTATAAATAATATATTAGCAATAACTGTATATTCCTTTTTCAGATTTAGTTTTCCAAGTTTAGTTATATTTGTATTTTTATTATTAATGTTTGACATGTACATACATGCAAGAATTAAAATGCTTACATGGTTACACTGGAAGTATGATTATACCTAGTCGTGTTTCCTTCATTAAGTTATTGTCAGGCTAGGCAGTAACTCCATTAAGCAAAAACTGATTCGTATTATCTATTTCATCAGGTAGGTTTGTTATATACATGAGGGAGAGACTGTTCAGTTCATCTCCCGATGACTGTTCATATTTCTCATTTATTTATTTACATATATTTACCCAATCACAAGGATTATGTGTCAGCATTCCCCCCCTTAATTTGAAGGGATGTTGGTGAGTCCAAGCATCATTCTGAATCATTCAAGCTTTTCTCTTCCAAGCGCTTTGGTGAAGATGTTTGCAATTTGCTCATTTGTGGAACAATGACAGGATGGATTGTTTTGGCTCAAATGATGTCGATAAGATGTATTTAGTATTGATGTGCTTTTTTATCATGGAACTTGGGTTCTGGCCAACCTTAATTGCAGAGGGTATTTCAATCATGGTGGAGTTGATTGTACTTGTTTTTACCTGCAAATCTTCAAGAATTTTCCTGAGCCACACAATTTCTTTTGTTGCTTCAGCTGTTGCCACATATTCTGCTTCTGTTGTGGAATCTGCTGGAATTGATTGTTTACATGATCTCCAAGAGACAGCTCCTGATCTAAGACTCATAGCATATCTTGAAGTTGATACCCTGGTTTCTTTGTCTCCATCGAAGTCTGAATCAGAGTATCCAATCAAGCTGAAGTTGTCCACCTGTGTATACTTGGTTCCAAAGTCTTGAGTTCCCTTCAAGTACCTTAGAAATCTTTTTGCAGTAGACCAATGTCCCTCACAACGCTTTTGCATAAACCTGGAGAGGATTCCAACAGCAAACAAAATGTCTGGTCTGGTGGTAGTTAGGTAGTTGAGACTTCCTACAAGCTATCTATACTTTGTTGCATCCTCAAATTCTTTTCCTTCAATAGATGTGAGCTTTGAGTTTTGTTCCATTGGAGTAGTAAGAGGATTGCACTTTGTCATGCCAAACCTGTTCAATAGATATCCAATGTATTTATTTTGGGAAATAAATATGGACTTTGGATGTTGGGTTACTTCAATGCCAAGATAGTAATGGACATAGCCCAAATCAATCATTTCAAACTTTTCCCCAATTCCTTCTTTATGGATGCAATGTAGCTTTCATTGTTCCCTGTCATCAAAATATCATCTACATATACCACAAGATATACAACTATTTTGCCTACTTTCATGACAAATCAAGTTGCATCATCAAGATCAAAATGTTTGAAATTGGGTTTCAGAAGATGCTCAGTCAATTTTTCGTACCAGGCTCGCGGTGCTTGTTTGAGGCCATACAAGGACTTCACAAGTTTGCATACTTTATGTTCATGTCCTTTCACAACAAATCCTTCAGGATGGGACATAAAAACATTCTCTTTTAGATCCCCACTCAAGAAAGCAATTTTTACATCCATTTGATGGACTTTCCAACCGTTCTGAGCTGCTAGTGCAAAGAGTGTCCAGATGGTGGCCCATTTTGCTGTGGGAGTAAAAGTTTCCTCATAATCGACCCCTTCCTTCTGTGCAAAACCTTTTGCCACAAGCCTAGCTTTGTGCTTGTCAAGTGAGCCATCAGATTTGTACTTATTTTTGTAGACCCACTTGTAGCCAATTGGTTTGGTTCCAAACGGAGGATCAACCAGCTTCCAAGAGCCGTTCTTTATGAGGGCATCATACTCCTTTTGCATTGTTTCTTTCCATGCATCATGAGAAGCAACTTCTTTAAAGGAAGTTGGTTCAAAATCTGTAGACAAGTTCAATTCACAATCATAAGAAATATCCATATCAATAGGTGAATTAGAGTCATCTACATCACCTCCATTTTGTCGATTTGCATTTCTGGTTCCTGTTTTTCCAATTTCATCAGGATGAACACTTTCAAGTGTCTTTGTTAGCCACTTTGGGAGACCTTTCTGAGATGGTCCAGGCTGCTTTGTTGATTGAGTTGGGAGTGAATCAAGATTGAGTCTCCCAATTCTATCAATTACAT
>APFE031489591.1:189005-211009 GCA_000404065.3 Pinus taeda
AGAAGAGCATGGATCGTACCATATTTAAGATTGTCCTATTCATTCTTTTAGCTACACCATTCTGTTGGGGATTATAAAGCACAATTGTTTGATGTTTGATCCCATGTTGGCGAAGATAGTTTTCAAATTCATTTGATGTATATTCTTTTCCATTATCAGTGCGAATAGACCCAATATGAGATTGTGCATCATTTTCAATCCATTTATGAAAATTCTTGAATGTTTGAAAAGCATTGAATTTGTTCTTCAATAAATAAACCCAACACATTCTGGTGTAGTCATCAATAAATGTCATGATATATTTATTTCCATTTGCAGAAGGAACAGGCATTGGACCACATAAATCTGAATGAATGAGTTCAAGTTTCCTATGTTCTCTTGAATTTGAATCATGAAAAGATTGTTTTCTATGCTTTCCTAGAATGCAAGCATCACATTGCTTAAGTTTCCTAGGAATTATAGGCTAACCAGCAACACCATTTTTATTCAGCAAGCGGAGACTGTCATAGTTCAAATATCCAAATCTAGCATGCCATAATAAACTTGATGGAAGTGTACCTTCTTTAGGATGAGAAATGTTGTGCATGAGCAGAGGTTCCTTGCAGTTTGAGAAGCCTTTCTTCTTCTATTCCCCTCATGACAAGTGAGTGGTCAGATGCTTTTCTTACCTCAAGATTGCCATCAAACATATGAATGGAGTGACCTTGCTGGCTGATGTGGACCAAGGACAAAAAGTTTATCTTGAGCTGTGGGAGATATAGAAAATGATCCAAAAGAAAGTCTAGAAGACCAGGCAGTTTAATCCTGATTGTGCCAAGCCTCGATGGCTTGATTTTTGATTGATCTGCAAAGTATACTGCTCCATCAACATTGTTAGTGAAATCTTCAAAAAAATCTTTTTTATGAGTCATGTGGCAGGTTGCTCCTGAATCAAGCAACCAATCATTTTTCCAAGAATCAAGTTAAGCATTAAATAGATCTTCATTTACTCCAATGTTACATTGTGCCACAACATAGTGAGAGGATTCAGGTGCTTTACCTTTGTTTGTATCATCAATTTTACCTTTCTGTTGGTTTCTTTTCTGTTCAATTTTGTCCCACGGTAGCTTGCATGTAGAGGCATCATGTGATCCATTTCTTTTGTAGCGAAATACAGTGCAAATCTTCCTTTTCTCCTTGAGAATGTCTACCCCCCCTGCCTCTGAAATATCTTCCTCTTCCTCTTCATCCACCTCTTCCTCTTGTAGAATCTTGAGCAGGATGCTTTTCTTTATGAGCAAGGCACATAGTCTCTTCAGAAGATTTAGGGGCTGTCTTCTTTCCAAAAGCTTTCTCTCTTTCAGCAAACTTTTTCACAAGGGAGTCAAAGGTTATATCTTTGAGATTTCCATTTTCTTGCAATGACTCAAGATAATTGGAGTAAGTAGGATAAAGTGCCTTGAGAAAGGATAAGAGGAATATCCAATTCAACCTAGGGATTGATATCATACCATTATAGATTTTACTTTAGACGCAAGAAAAGAGGACAATTATTTTGCAGTCAAGAGTGAAGAGTTTAATCATGAGTTGGACAACTTCAAGTGCAGAATGTGAGTCATAGAGTTCTTTCAGCTTTTGTAAGGCTTCAAAAGCAGTTGAATATGACGAAATATGGTGACTCACCTCTTCATTTATAGATGTTGTGATTAATGCATAAGCTTTGCTGTTCTTGTCTTCCCAAATGATGAGCTCTTTGTTTGAGATAGACTGTACTAGGTCATTGTCTCTATCTCCGAAACACACTCATTTCCACAACTCATTGAAAATGAGGGTGTGTTTTATCATCTGGGACCATTCAGGATAGTTCTCCTTACTAGTGAGAACTATTCCCAACATGGATATGATTGAATGCATTCTGTAAAAAAAATAGTTTTGCTGATAGAAAAAATACTTCTGCCAATATACAGTAAAAAATGTACTCAAAAGGGCATTCTCAAAAGATTTCAAATCCACCATGTGACTTATATAAATCCGTCATTATATAAATCTACCTCATATAAATCTCATATAAATCTCATATAAATTTTATATAATTCCATATAAATCCACCATTATATATGCATATGGCATACGTCCCCTTTTAAAAACTCAATTACCATGGTCATGACCATGTAGGTCAACGCATTCTTCAAGACTGGAGTATGGTGGGGAGTGTCCATAAAACAATGTATATATGAAATGGATATGAAAACCGCTTATATATTATAACAACAATGTTTCAACAATTAACATATAGCATTCTCTAAACCACGTATTCAATGGACTCCATGCTCACCGCATCTCCATGATACCCCGCTTCTCCACCAAACTCCAAACGGGACCACACTCATCGCAACTCCTCCATGTGACAGCGTTCAGTAGAACAGGGTACAAAACTTAATTACCATATCAGCGTTCAAATGTCAGCTTTCAAAACTCAATTACAATATCAGTGTTCAAAACTCAATTACCATATCAGCGTTCAAATGTTAGCTTTCAAAACTCATATAAATCCATCATTTAAAACACCATTTGGTCTTCATAAAAACCATAGACTCCAATGCATTTGCAGTTTTGATCATTCTTAAGAAATTTAAGAAAAAGAAATGCAATTTCTTCCTGGCAAAGTATTTAGTATGCTGAGTCTAGAGAATTCCTCGGCTCTTTCTTATATATATGATGAAGTTTGTAGGACTATTGTTGTCAACCCTTGCTTCATTCAACACCTCGCTGCAGAAGCCCAGTACGTGTGATTAATTCAGTTCCCGACTGGTGCACCATCTTGACTCTGAAAACCCTTGGTCCAAGAGCATTTCCTTTGTCACGGCTTCGTATGGCACAAGCTCAAGCCTGATTCCTCAGCAAAACAACGGTCATATGTTCCTTCGTCATGGAGATAGACTACAGAGCACTCAGTGGTACATGGCACGCTCACAAAGATGTTTCACGTTATGGCAAAAAATGTTGACAGTCCAGAGGGCATATGTAATGCAGGGGTCATGACCGTAAATATGGAATATGGCAGACAGAGGGTGCATGCAGTGTCAGGCAGCAGCATTCAGGTGACAGTGTGGATCAAGATACCACATTTATGAATAGGCAACATTTTTGAATGGAGAGAAAAGGAGCATAATAGGGAGTTACAAAGAGCATAAAAGCTAAAAAAAAAAGGAGCTGGCTCTGATACCATGTCAATCTAGGTAGTAACTCCATTAAGCAAAAATTGATTCGTATTTTTTATTCCATCAGGTAGGTCTGTTATATACATGAGGGAGAGATTGTTCAGTTCATCTCCCAATGACTGTTCATATTTCTCATTTATTTATTTACATATATTTACCCAATCACAAGGATTAGGTGTCAACAATTATAAATAGGAATATATTAAATTAGATTATATTTCTTTTTGTTTGCATTTATTTCATTATTTCAGATTTTGAAAAAGCAAGTAATGAATCTGATTTATTCTAGCATCCCCTTTCATTTTGAGAAAGTAGCTTAGAATATTTTAAGCTCTTATATCATGCATATTTTTGAAAGAACTTGATTGTTTTGTTTTGCAAAAAATCATCACATTGATCATGCATGAAGAAATTCCAAGAATTTGTTACAGTTTCACAATTTTTATTGACAAGTATTTATGAAAAAGAGCTCATTTTCACCACTCTTGTCCTCTCATGTAAATTTGAAGTGGATACAATCTAAAAAGTAATTACTTAGAATTTTAGATCAAATAAGTAGATGATATTGAATATTGGAAAAACTAAATATTCATGAAGTAAAATTTACAGTCAATTTTATTCTAGGTATGCATTTACAAGTTCATCATCATCTATTGTTAGTTTTAAGTTTTCAAAGGTTATTTTTTATTTTTGTTTTAATTACTATACAAGTCTTAATTGATCTAAAATGGGGGTCTAGGCTTCTTTTCATACTTACAAGAACCTCTCCCACTCCAAAGCTTAAACAATCTCCAAGACCTATGCTTATGATTGATAATTTGTAGAATTAAGTACTTTAATAGGTGTATTCTTATGTTTGACTTATGTTGATTAAGTCGTTTAATGATTCATTTGTTAAACTGATATAAACTCATAATAATAAAAAATGTAGCAAATAAACACACTCATAACAACAATATAATAAATGAGTTCACCCAACTCCCGTGGGCTACGTCTTCGTGAACACTTGTCAATTCGTCTAGGATCTTTGGGATTATGGCTTGAATTCTTTTACAAGATCCATGCTCAACTCCAATGGTTATTGATTGAAACAATTGGGCTTAGAATACCATCTACATCCCTCGTTGTCTCCATGAAACAAATTCCAGGATTGACTGCATCCCGTTCTTAAGCCTTCCTCCACGGATGGCACTCTCTCAGCCTTTAGCAGTTTTCCGATGCTTCTCCGGACTCTCTGGCTCTCAAGATCTATGGATCTTTGGCTCTGTATCTCACTCTGCCTCTATCAAGCTCTGTGGATCTGTGGCTCTGCGGCTATCTGGCATTCACGCTCTCCAGTTTTCAAGCTCTCTAGGTATCTCTCGGGCTCTATCTGGCCCTCTAGCTCTGCAGCTCTTAAGCTTTCTGTCTATTTATTCTTCCGTCTTCTTCCCGAGGAATCCTCTTTCCAACTCTCTGTCCTCTGTTCCTATTTTATCTATCTGAGGAATCCATCCCTGTCTGCTCTATATTCATCGTGTTTTTTAACATGTTTTTGTTACAAAGCACAACTTATAGTGTGGAATGAAAAGTTTGAAATAGAAGTAGTTTGAATGAAAGGACTAGTGGGCGTAGGAAAAATTGACCGTCCGGCCTTTCTCCGGAACTAAAATCCCGATTAAGAACAGTACATTAACCATTCATAGAATACACATAAGTACATTGAAAAACTGACTGTGAGCCTTAGCTGGATTTCAAAGAAATATAGACTCACATCTATAACCTTTCAAGTCCGCGCATCCATTGCAAATTGCAATGTCGCATGGTCTATTTCTCATTTCTATTATTGTGATCCGATTTACCGATCTTCGATCACTCCAATCGGCGCCTCACCAACTATCAACATTATCGCTATATCGCTTATCGGTGGTCACTGCTTCCATGGTCCATGGTCCTGATCCTTTCCTGATTGGAAATCTCTGATAAGATCCTGACCATTGATTCCTTTTCCGATCCAATGGTTATAAGCTCTCATCGCAATCGACCCATCACTTTATTTTTAGGTCACATGTGCATTGGCCTTTATATTGTTTGCGATGTGATTCATCGATCAACGATCAATGTTATCGCATATTGCACAGTCGCAAGTCACAATGCCACAGGTCATGGTCCTCAACCTTCTCTGATCATCGATCAATAATCATATCCTAACTGTTTATCTACGCACTCGATACAACAGTACACGTGCAATCACTGATCACTTATCACAAAACCTTTATACCTCAACTAAGTCTTCCCACTTGGATAATTGCAATGTGATATATCCATTGCTCTGCTATAATACATATTTCTGATCCGATGAAAGGTTGCCGATGCGATAATATTTAAGGGACTTACGTTAAAACATATTTACCCTTAAGTCCACTTTAATAAGAAAAGGCCTCCTTTTCTAAGGATTTTTGGCACTTTCATTTTACAATAACTCCTTCATCCAGAGTCTATTTTAGTCTATTCAAATTGCGTTAAATTTAGGATGAAGAAATCTACGCAATGAGACTATTTCCAAAAGCATCCATTGACTTTCATTTTTGAGGACTAAAAAGTCATCGATGATCATTTTATGATCACTCCTCCCCATTGGGAATCTTTTGGACCCCAAAAGATTGATATATTGATCTTTACAGTAGATGAGAGTAACAAAACCCTATTCTTTTAGCCTCCATACACTTTCCTGCATGGCGGGTGCCTTTGAAGCAAAACTCGAAGGTAGTCCCTTCAGTAGACAATGTCAAAATACAAGAAAACAACTTGACGACATAAATTCTTTCTCTATGAAAAGAAACAAATTTCACATCATGTGAATCATCATCATTTCTTTAAATCTTGTGTACAAATGATTGACTAAATCCCAAGTCCACAAAAAAAACGTGCCCTTTTAACAACTGACCCTTCAAGTCAAGCATGTACAAATGCTCATCAATATCTCCCTTTTACAATCTTGGAGACCAAATCAACTCTTCCAAGTCGACATGACATTACATGTACATTTAAACAAAACAATATGATGGTTGATAGATTTCCATCAAGCCAATTACATACATGTTCAAATACAAGGAAATCATCAACATCCCTATGTTCATGCATGTCATGCTTATGCATGTACTCCATCCTTCAACTTTAGCTTAAGTACACTATACTTTCAAAGCTGAAATGAAAATAATTTTGCTGCAATAAAGTGAGTCTGCATACTCAACTTTTCCATCCTACAACTTGCATCTTATTAGCAAAGAAATATAGATATGATTTATTTCTTTTCACATTACAGGATATGCAACTTTATTTGGATAAGAACTCTAACCATTTCTTACCAATCCATTTCAAAGGTGCTTCCTTTTTCTGTACATTAGCGTGTGAATCATCCTGAAACACATCAATCATGAAATCTTCTTTTCCATTCTTTCTTTCCACTTTCTTCAATTTTCGTGGAAGCATTGTTGGATTCAGAGTCCAACATTTTTCAGCCATGTGTCCTTAAGTACGACACATGTGCATATTATTGACAACATGATTTGTTTTGTCTAGTGGACCTTTAGCTTCTTACTTTCTTTCCTTCAAAAATTTCATGTATGTGGTCATTCTCTTCCAAAATCTAGAAACATTATGGTTATCCAAACGACAAAAGGAACATGCAATTCTTTCCCCATGCTTATATGGAAATTTACCATCCTTTACATAATCAAAAGGAATATGGTTAAGATCAGATTTATACCTTTTTTTTTTCACCTTTGTTACCTTCATGAGTAGGTGAATCAAATGAAAAAGTGGCTCCCTTTGGAACACCATCAATTTCTTCAATGGTTGTAGAGTTTCCACAAATCTTTGGTTAAGTGTATGCTTATGAACACCTTCATCCTACAAATGATGTTTTAAGCTATTGCATTCCCCATGAATACAATCTTTACAATCCTGAGGTAGAAGACCTGACATGAAACTCCTTCTAGGAACTATTTCATTTGCCTTCATGGATGCTTTGGAACTTTCTCCATAAGATTGTCCATAACCAATACCCAAATACTTAGGCCTTTCCTCAACCATCATTGACTCAACAATACCCTGTGCATGTTTTCCAAATCGTTTTCCTTCATAGCCCATGTTGGACATTGGCTTGGAACCTATGCCTCTGGTATGTTTTTCAAAAGGACCAACATAAACATTTTTAGAGGAATTTGAGGGAAAACTAGAATTGTTTACCTCTTCTTCAAGCTGATACTTGACTAAGGCCTCTTTGGCAACAAGGAGTTGTGTCTCCAACCCATGCATCCTTTCTAGATCCATATTTGTAATATGAAGTTGTCTCTCCACTTCTTGCAATTTGTTAGAAAGCAATTGCTTCTCTTCCTTCATGGAATTCAATTGCTCTCGAAGTGTAGTGCTCATTTCTCTCACCATATCCATCATGGTGGAAAAATCTCCCTTCAAGTCTTCATCAAAGAATCTTGTGAAAGAAGAATATTTCTAGGATTCACTTGTAAAAGTCGTCATTATAAAAATGAACAAAAGAACTTCAAAAAAATTCAGAATAGAACTTTAATACAATTCAATAGATTCTGAATTAAATGACTTCAGAGTTAAGCTTTTATTCAAGTAGCCTTTTGCAAAAAACCTCTTGTGCTTCAAGGATTGCCTTGAGGTCCTTTGGGATAAGGAGAATGTCTTCAGCCCTTCTTCCTTCTTGTCCTCTCCTAGAATTAGCTATCAATAGCTTTCAACTCTGCAAACTCACACAACAGTCAATTATACAAATAATCAAACATCTAAATTCTTTCTACTGTTTGAACACCTTTCAAGTCAACAAGCATATAGATTTCTCTATCAATCAAGCGTCCTGATATGATATCACCTACTTCATGATACCACCTGCTCCAGTATAACTTGCTCTGATATAACCAGCTCTAATACCACCTTTTTTAAAGGTGGGGCTAATCAACCAACTCTGATACTTGAAATGGAGGTCTAGGCTTCTTGTCATACTTACAAGAACCTCTCCCACTCCAAAGCTTAAACAATCTCCAAGATCTATGCTTATGATTGATAATTTGCAGAATTAAGTACTTGAATAGGTGTATGCTTATGTTTGACCTATGTTGATTAAGTCCTTTAATGATTCATTTTCTTAAACTGATATAAACTCATAATAGTAAACAATGCAGGAAATAAACACACTCATAGCAACAATATAATAAAGGAGTTCACCCAACTCTCGTGAGCTACTTCTCCATGAACACTTGTCAATTCGACTAGGATCTTTGGGATTATGGCTTGAATTATTTTACAAGCTCCATACTCAACTCCAATGGTTATTGCTTGAACCAATTGGGCTTAGAATACCATCTACCTCCCTCGTTGTCTCTGTGAAATAGATTTCAGGATTGCCCTGCCTCCCATTCTTAGGCCTTCCTCCATGGATGGCACTGTCTCAGCCTTTAGTAGTCTTCTGATGCTTCTTTGGACTCTTTGGCTCTCAAGCCCTATGGCTCTTTGGCTCTGTATCTTGCTATGCCTTTATCAAGCTCCGTGGCTTTGCGCTCTCTGGCTCTCTGGCTTTCAAGCTCTCTGGGTAGCTCTCGAGCTCTGTCTGGCCCTTTGGCTCTGTCTAACCCTCTGGCTCGTAGCTCTTATGCTTTCTATCTGTTTATTCTTTTGTCTTATTCCTGAGGAACTATCCATCTCTATGGCTCTCCGTCCTCTTTTTTGCTCTTTGGCACTCAAGCTCTCTATCTTCTTCCCGAGGAATCCTCTTTTCGGCTCTCTGTCCTCTATTCCTCTCTCTATCCGAGGAATCCATCCCTGCCTGCTTTGTATTCATCGTGTTTTATAACACAATTATGTTAAAAAGCACCATTCGTAGTGTGGAACAAAAAGTTTGAAATAAAAATAGTTTGAACAAAAGGATTCATGGGCATGGGAAAACCCAACCGTTCGGCCTTTCTCTAGAACTAAAATCCTGATTAAGAACACTACGTTAACCATTCACAGAATACGTGGAAATACATTGAAAAACCGACTATGAGCCTTAGCTGGATTTCAAAGAAATATAGACTTGCATCTATAACCTTTCAGGTTCGTGCATCCATCGAGAATCGCAATGTCACATGGTCTGTTGCTCCCTTGTATTATCACGATCTGATTTACCGATCTCCGATCAATCTGATTGGCGCCTCACCAACTATCGGCATTATCGCTTATCGGCGGTCGCTGCTTCCATGGTCCATTGTCCTTATCCTTTTCCGATATGAAATCTCTGATTAGATCCTGACTGTTGATTCCTTTTCCGATCTGATAGTTATAAGCTCTCATCACAATCGGTCCATCGCTTTATTTGCAGGTCACATGTGCATTAGCCTTTGCATTGTTTGCGATGTGATTCACCAATCATTGATTGGCGTTATCACATAGCACACAGTCGCATGGTTACAAGTCACAATGCCATGGGTCATGGTCCTCAACCTTTGCCAATCGTCGATCAACGATCATATATTGACCATTGATCTGCGCAATCGATCCAACGGTCCATGTGCAATCGCTGATCACTTATCACAAAACCTTTGTGCCTCGACTAAGTCTTCCGCTTTGGATAATTGCGATGTGATATATCCATTGCTCTGCTATAATATATATTTGCGATCCGTTGAAAGGTTACTGATGCGATAATCTTTAAGGGACTTACGTTAAAACATATTTACCCTTAAGTCCACTTTAATAAGAAAAGGCCTCCTTTTCTAAGGATATTGGGCACTTTCATTTTACAATAACGCCTTCGTCCGGAGTCCATTTTAGTCCATTCAAATTGCGTTAGATTAAGGATGAAGAAATCTACGTAATGAGACTATTTCCAAAAGCACCCATTGAATTTCATTTTTGAGGATTAAAAAGTCATCAATGATCATTTTATGATCATTCATCGACTTGATTGTGGAGACTTAAGATAAGAAAACAGCCAGGCTTTTCGAAATCTTCTTCATGTTCAGGGAAGTACTTACTATTTCATCCAAATTTAAGCACTCTTGGAATTTTTATCATATTCATTGAAACTCCAATAAAATTTTAATACATCACCAGAAGGTTCATATCGGATAAATACAAATATTAACTCTCCTCATAAGAAAGTTCTAATAACATTTCTTTCCGATTGAATACACTTGATAGTTAATTAAATTACTAAAGGGAGTTTTGTTAAAAGGCAAAGTTATGTTGGTCACTTTCTTTTTAATTGAATGCTTTAAGAAGTTTCTGGCCTCACATATGGCACGTCTAATATCACATTTCATATATCGAAAGTTTTCAATTGATCATATCCCCCATATCTCGAATCATCGATCTCCGATAGTTGACTTCACCAATATTTCGATGTCCATACAACCTCAGACCCGATATAATATTTAAATACAATTTTAAAATATATAATGTCCTCTTATAAATCACAATTTCTATTGAGGAAATGTTTAAAATTTTCGATATCCTAGATTCGATATGAGATTAAATCCATATAATTAAATGCTCGGGTCCATTCTATATCTTCATATCAAAGAGGTTGCATCCCGTACTCAAATCTTCTGATCGTCGATCTCTTATAAAATCCAAAATCGATCCCACTGGTGAGTCACATCATCTATTTGAATCCTATTATCGTAAGAATCATATTGAAATTTCCTTTTGTTAACAATTTAGATAACCAATATGACTATTCTCCGATATAGAAATCATTCCATCACAATTTCCCATTACATATGCTCATATCGCAATCCCACTATTGCAACGCTTTTATCACATCATAAAACTGAAATGACACCTTGCCTTGACATCCTCCGATGCGATAAACTCCAGTATATGCCTCTATACCTTTATCTTTTAACTGTTATATTCAATCGCATATCGGCAAAGGTGAATCTTGTAGCTTGGAAATTATGCATGGCAGAAAAACTTGTGATGTGAAACATCCGATGAGGCGTTGTCCTGTATAAAAGAATTGAAGGCACTCTTGGATGATAAAGAAATTGATAAGACGTTTGCAATATGGTTAAATCATTTATTGATTTCTCTTATATTTAAGTTTTAGATATAGCACTCTATATTTAATTCAAGCCCTCTCCGTCTACACATTTTTATTTCATTATCTTTGATTTGGTCTTGATTCTGAACAATTTGTGCAAATCACAGAGTCGATATGACACTTGTAATATTAAGAGAACATGCATTGCTGAAATTCATTAAAAAGCATATCTTCGTTCTTATTTCTGATGGATTTTTTTTTTTATTCCTTAGATATAAAACATTGCATGATTCTAGGTTACTGCTCTTTAGATTAAATTTAATAAATGATGATTTTGGGTCAATAAAATTTATTCATGCTTGTAATTTTAATTAAATGAATAAAATATGTTTTGTTGGAGAAAATGATTCCTCTCAGGTAAGATTAAAGTAAATTCTCCAATGGTAAGTCTCATGTACCCACTTTAATTTATTTTCATTACTTTGTTTTTGTTTTTAGTTTTTGTTGATCTTGTACTCTATTTTACAGGGCTTCATGAACCTTTCACACCTCTACTAGATCAATGTTGAAGTTCATTCTCTTTTATTCAGTTTACTTTGAGATTATAGAAGCAGTAATGATCCTCAACAAATCAGCTAAACTGAGGAGTTTCTGAACCTCTAGTCTGTTTCTTTAAGCATCACTTTTATCATAAAATGGTTAAGATGCTTTTTGCAAGTTTTGATTCGAAACAAGAAGGTTTGCAACAGACATAGACTTCCCATTTAGCATATTATCCATCATCACTGCTATTAATCCTCTACATTTTAAGAGCCTCATTTCCTATAATTCTGCAAGATAAAAATTTTAAATCTCAACATTAGAAGGAACATACATATGCTTATTTTCTTTTTGATGGGATATTTGTATAAATACTCTTGTTGGAGTTTATCTTTTAAGATTTGATTTTTCTTTTACCTTTCGCCGCCTTCATTTTATTTTTGTTTGCTAATTTCATTTCTTACTTTACTTTAGGAATTATTTTCTTTTTGATTTCGGTTTTGTTTTTATTTTGGCGACTCTGCCATGATTTATGCGAAAGGTTTTTTTGTCGTCTGACAACGATTAGAATACATGGGAAATCTCTTAACTCTATCTATTTCAGTGAATTTCATTTATCATTAAAGGCATATCTTTATGGAACCATAAAACCATCTTGATTTAAATACTTTTCATGGAGGAACACACATCCTTACTAAGTGTTTGAGTTTACTTTTTCAAGGAAATAATTGATTTGAGTTTAACACAATGAATCCCTCCCACCCCTCCACATAATATCCTCTAATTAATAGTTATAGGGAAATAATTTGGAGTATATGTTATGAAAGTATTATGTCAATTAAACATAAATTTATATTACCATCCCAACTCTTTCACTAAAAAAAATTATAAACTAAAAACTTGCAAAATTTGCTTATCAAAAGGGTGATAAACGAGGAAGCATGAGAAATAAAAGTAAACTTGTCGGGGCTATCGACACTCGTTAGTAGCGGGACTAGGCTTGTATGGCATAAAATACAACTTCGTTGGGGTACTGTTCTGGCTCGCTGGTAGCAAAGCGATGTCATAGACAACCATAAAATGGATATATGCTTTATCAAAAACTCTTATATGTACCTTCTTATATTTTTAATACAAGGTAGTTTTACAATAATTTTTCTCAAATTTGGATTCATGAATTTTATTTGAATCTGTGTTAAGCACTTATATGTACAAACTCATATTGCTTAATCTATTTATGTAGGACCCGTGGAAATGTTTTACTGCTAGAATTTTGTGATTTCCATTATTTTTAACCTTTGGGTAAATAAAAGTTCATTATCTTTAACACGAGATAATTGGTTCTTCACAGTGTGTTTCCATTGTTGTAGGGAAAACCCAACACCCCCCATTACTTCAAATAATGGGGAACCTTTCCTTAAATATTTGGCTAAACACCTTTTATGATTTTCATTTAGTTTTGTGTCCTACAATTTTACCATTTTTTTGTTGGATTTCTATTTTCGATTGTTTCATTGAGTTCAACATTTAACAAGCTTTCCATCAATACTTATTTCATCTCATTTGTTTGCTCAGTTTACAAATGAAACCTAATTGAAGATTGGATATTTTTCACTACCTTGGCCTTATAATATGTATAAAATATACAGTATCATTGGGTTTCATTAATTTATCCTTTTTTATTTTTTATATTTTGTTTTTATAATTTATTTATTTTGTAAATAATTCATTGTTTTCATAGCCCCGAGACCAAGAACCACAATAATGCCTTAAACCTTAATCATATCACAATCGTGTCATATATTGTAATTCACATATCGAAGGTTCTCAAATGAGCATACTCCAGATATCTCTGATCCCTCAATATTCCCATATGCTCATTCTTCGGTAGACCTTCCACCTAATATTGCATCATCCATATCGCAAAAATTTAATCAGAAGAAGCTCTTAACATTTTCTGATAAGAAAATACTGATGCAAGACCTCCGATATTATTTTTTGCTAATTTCCCGATAAAATGAATTCGCCAATATTGTGATGTTTACACAACCCCAGAACCGATATGACATTTAAACCCAGTTCTAAAAGATATTGCGTTTGTGCATAAATCACAATTTCAGCTGAGGCACATGTTTAAAAGTTGTGATGTCTCGAATCCGATATGAAATTAATTCTTCATTATAAAATTATCGTGTCCGCTCACCTCGAGACTTTTGTAACGACTATTGTTTGAAACATCCGATATGCTATCTCCGATAGAAAATTTAATTGCAATATATTACAACGTCGAGCCCGCTCACCTCAGAACTTTTGCGATGGATCTTATCCATAAACCTTCGATCGCTGATATTATCTCATCCCTGATCCTTCGATCTCCGATGTCCCTCATAGCTTAGATGATCTTAGTCTAACAGTTGTTTAAAAATGTTCATATAATTTTTGTTTATTACACTTGTATATAATATTTGATATTATTTAATTTATTTTTTATTAAATTAATTAATTTAATTTTAATTAATATGTAAATTTGTTAATTTTGTAATTAATTTAATTAATTTTGTATTTTTAGAATTATATTAGAAATTGTAATTAATTCAACCTTAGTTTTAGTTTGTAATTTAATTGTTTTTTAAATAGAATGTATATAATTAATGTAGAAAATTATAATTAATTATTTTCAGTTACACATTTAATTAGAATTAGTTTTTATTATTAAATTTTAAAGATTTTAGCAAATCACGACATTTTCTAGAATTCAAATTATTTCAGTACTTCATCTTTGAAGAGGCATAACTTGAGATATGCTCAACCAAATTAAGCCCATAATAGTTAATTTGAAAGCTATAATAGAGGAGCAAACTTTGGAATGATCTATTTTAAAAACTACCATTATTAATTGACCCATAAATCCAGTGGAAAGAAGAGTGACGAATTTTACACAAAATTATTTTTTATATTAATCTAGAAAAAAATTATTAACTTTAGAATTTCTCCTCCAATAGCAAAATTAGACTCAACAGGAACAATTGCATCTTCAATTCTGTTTGCATTTTAATCTATTTTATTTATTTTAATTTTTAGTAAGAATGGATTTTTTTTTTCAAAATTGATTTATTTTTACATTTTAAATTTAATTTTGACTTGTTTTTGCAGAAAAACAGTGGAAGAGATGAGGAGAAGAATATCTCAATCAATAAGAATGATCCAACAATAGAAGAATGGAATTTTTTGGCCCAATGAAAATTGATGGAGAAGATTTATTCTTCAACAAAATTTCTTGTTCTAAATTCTTTTGTAGATATTATAAATACCGGATTGTAGAATGTAAGAGAGGACTTCTTTTATCTGCAATTATGAAATTATAAAAGAACTTCTGTAATAGGGATTTAGTGTTGTAGTTGAGAGGAGAGAAAATATCAAATCTGGGGATTATTGAGGATTTTTCTTTTGCACTCTGAATTATGTTTGGAGAACAAATCTTGCACTATTGCAGCTCTTATTGTAACAACAAAATTTCAAAGACTGTAGAGGACTATTAGAGACCAGAGCCAGAGAAGTGGATTCAATAAATCAATATTTCTAATACTATTGTTTTAAATACTAGTTTCATTTTATGATGGCAGGAATGTGATGCAGGAGCATTCGACTCAGAAATATCATTGTATTTTAGTAGTCATAGGGGTCTTATGTTTTTAAGGAAGTTGGATTCATATGTATGTAATTATTATTGTTTTGAGTGATTAGAATAGGAAATAATTAGACATTGAAAGGATATTTGTAAATGCTCTCGAATGTAGGAGAACATGAGTGACTAGTGATGATGAGAGAGTTGGAAATAAATTGTAACTCTTATTGGTCTCATGATGCGAGGAACTAGAGAGGATTATTAGGGATAAGTAGGAGTCAAAAGTGGACTTAGAGGATATTTAGGATTTAGTTCAATAGATTAAGGATCTGAACCAGAATCAGGTTAATAGAACCTTTTGTATAAATGTAAGCCTAAAAGGCATAGAAGAGGGTTAGCTATTTAGTTAGAGAGTTAGAGTTTGTCTGTAAGCCTATGGGCAGATAGAGGAAGTTGTGTCGAAAGGCCACTGATGCAGAAGATTAGACCAGAGAAGGAAATTCTATGTAAGTATTTGAGTGTTAATACAGAGAACAGATTCCAATTTTATATGGTGTGTGAATGTGCATTGTTTGATTAGTGGAATTATAGATTGTGTGTGAATTAAAGCAATCCTCAATAGTCTAGGTATGCAGGTGGATCTCGGAAGAACACAGAGAAAAAGTCAAGGATGAAGAATAATGTGGATCGTTGAATCCGCTTGAAGAATCAATGATGAAGCTCAGGAGTGACAGTAAATAAGAGTACACAGATTTAAATTTGTGTTGAAATGTGAATTCCATTAATAAGCGTAACCGTTGGGTTTTAGAACAAATCAACGAAGGAGAGGAGTTTCAATCAAAACTGAAGTCAATTGTGTGACACAGCGGGAGTCATCGGATCGACCATATCGATCGGTAACATTAGCAGAACATGAGAAACAAGATGAATTCATGGAGAAACCCGAGAATAGATCTGGATTTTTCGACTGACAAATCCATATATCTAACGGTCATTGCGTGGTGAAGATGCATGGGCATTAAATAGAATAGGAATGGGGTTTTCATAGGCGGAAAGTAGATTCTCACGCAGCCTCAAAGCCGTAAGAAGGATTTGAAAAATGGACCTGAGAAAGTTATAGACTGTGATCTAATCCAATTGAAGTCCGGATAGATCACAACCATCCATTGGATGGTTGATAAGACATATATCACGTCGGAAAATGCATGGAGGATATTCCTAAAATAGACATGATGAGCATTTATATAGCAAGCTTAAAACCTTGTTGAGTTCCGATGATCAAGGCCGTTTATTGGTTGACTGATTAGACCATAATCACGCATGAACCTGTGCATGGTTTAACATTTCAGGCAGACCCAATGAGTTATTCAAAGAATTTTAACTTCTTTGAGTTTCGGCGAAGAGATGGGTTAAAGTTAGGGATCGCGCGATAGCTGTTGATCTGGTAGAGTGGAATTGATGGTGTGGATTGAAGTGCCTGACAAAAGATAAGGTTTACGTGCGGTTATGGTATATTTCTATTATATAAGGATTATAGTAGAAATAATCAGATTAAGTTATTATGGTTAATGTTGGGTTAAACTAAGACCAGAGTTAAAATGGTATGGTTAACATGTGCGGGTAATAGAATTAACCAAAGTTTATGAGGGTTGAATAAGGTTCCGCTAAAGGGCTAATTAGAGGATAAACTATGGATAGTCAAATGAAATGTTTCCGCTTAAGAATTTAATTAAGAGCATAAAACCTTGGTTATAGAGGGTTTTCACCATGGATAAGGTGATTAATCTTGAGACATGACAAAGACATAGCCAGACATGAAATTTTATTTGCATAATGTGGGTATAAGAAGCTTAGGCTGCATCAGAATATGTCATTATATTCATATTTCTACACTATTGTCGATATGAGTAATGTGTCTCAATTATATGCTATTATTTATCTCTGCTCTTATGGGTTGAATTATGGTTTCTAAGTAACTATTTACTCAGAAATATATTTTTTAATATTGATTTAACAAATACTGATACGTTGTGAACTATATCCTCATATTATCATTTAATTATTCGAATTACTGATTTAACAATCAATATCATTTTGTGAACTACTTCCTAAATTTTGTTGGTTGTTTATTTCAGTCAAGAGGTCTCTTAATAGAATGTGACTTGGTATTCATAATGTTAGTTAATTGAACTACTTATATATCTTGATATTCATCATAAGCCAGACATATATAAAGCCCAATAATTTAAATATCTTGCTCTTGGTTGGGTTAGATCTATATCTCCCAAATTGAGATAGGATTAGGATTTAGTTCCTTTTGCTTGCATTTTAGAATAATTTTGCATATAGCTTTAGTTCTACATTATTGAAAGTCCTCTTCACAAGGAGGAAAAATTTAGTTGTGGCTTGGTTGAGTTCCAGATCAGCTTAAGGGTCACTTTCTTGCCTGATCAACAAGAGGTTTGATTTGATGTCTCTTCTCCATTGATAGATGGAGGTCATATTGTAATCCATTAGAGATTGAGAGAAGGTAATTGGACCTCGTTAGACCAGTAAGAACCATCATTCCAAATAGAAAAGGAGTTTCTTTAAGGTCTGGACTGGGTGGTCATCCCCAATGTTGTTGTAGCAAAATTTGAGGCTTCAACACCAACCAAATCAACCAACCAATATCCAATCAATAGTCAACACAAAAGTAAAATATGGTCAAATTTCAATTCTACAATTTTCTAGTCAAAGTCAATAATATTCAACACAATCCTAACCAATCCTTAGTCAATAGTAAAATCAACTTTAAAGAGTTAAAACAACTAGTCAAAGAATGTGGCGTCCTTCCCTTAGTCAAACTCAATCACAACAATTTTGGTGTTGGTCTCATCCTAGATATCTCATTTTTATCTGATTTTATAAGAGAAGGATTGTTGGGTTTCCCCCTTATGGGGTTTTCCCCTAGCTTGGAGCCTAATATTTTGTGTTTCTTGTCTCTTTTCTTTTCTTAAAACAATAAACATTTGTAATTTCTTGATGAAGAAAACTTAAGAAGTAATAATAAGACATTAAACATTCACAAGTAGTTATCAAGACAGAGAAATCAAGCCTAACGTCACTACACTTTATTTCTCAACATGAAACTCTATGATGGCCTTGATCTTCTCTAGATCCATAACCAATCTATTGAAAATGGCAATAAGAAATGATAAAAATAGAAGTGCTAAAAATAGCAGTTTGGGTACCAGTGCTAGATTGAGCAACAAGGAATGAAAAATGAAAGTACTAAAAATAGCATTCTATTTTTAGCAGTTCAGGATGGATTCTTATTTTAGTTAGTCCCTCGACTAAAAATAGGAAGTAAAATTCGAATTTGAACTTAATAGTTGTTTGAAAATAAAATAATTAATTCTCCATGAGTTAATTAGTTGTGAAAAATCAAACATGAAGTCTATGTGAGGACATGCAACAATTTCTCTATTAATTGAGGAATTTATCCATCAATTAAAGAGATAAGGATGAGTTATAATTTGAGTAGTAATTAGTTGGCTTAGTTAACTGAGTCAAGTCCAGTTAGATTGATTTAAACAGTTTGTTTAAATTAATGTGAGTTTAGTTAGTTAATGCATGCTTGCATATAAATGTTGTTCTTCAGATAACTGAATATTCGCTCATGAATAAATCATCCATGTCAGTTCAGACAAAGACTCAGTTAAGACCAGAAAAGGGATAGTGTACTATCAGTTGGATGAATGTTTTTCCTATAAAGGAATCTCATCCATGAGAAGGATTTATCTCCTTTAGGATTGCACAGTTGGATCAGAGGTTAGTGAGTGTGTGAAGAGGCCAATTCACACAAGTGGCTGCACTAGACCCCAATCAAATTGTGTAAAGAAATAGGAGGCTTGGAGGGAAAACTAGAGGTTTGAGAGAGGCCTTTGACTGTCTATAAGTAGCAGAGCTATTGCAGAGAGAGTAGGATAGCTTTTGAGCTGATTCTTTTTGTAATAATGGCTATATTTCCACTTGTATGATAATTCAGAGATGGGGTTTTAGGCTGGTGCTTTCCCCTGGTTATATCTTTTGTGTTATGTGTGATTGATTTCTCCATATCAATTATATATGTTCTCAAATTGATTAAGCTTCCGCTAAATTGATTGTAAAGTAGATCAAGTATGTTGCTTTAGTATATTGCATTATCAGGTGATCTATAGGTGGGAACTTTCTACATGTTATCAAAGCACATGTGACCAATGAAGAATAGTATACAAGGAGGGAGAAGTTGAAGATTGTGGTTCCTGATTATAGAAATCGAGTTCTTATCACATCTCTATTTCACGTATGGCGTTCAATGGTTTGAGACTCGAATATTTCCTTGATGGAAGTTTGAATTATATAGCCTGGAAGGATTGCATGGAACCAGTGCTAGAGGATAACAGTCGAAAGGAATTCATTGATCAAGAAGTCCCCAAGCCAATTGGTGCTACTGAATTGGCTGAATGGAAGAAATGTGTGGCTAGAGCAAGGAGAATCCTTCTAGAGGGAGTTAAAGATCACATAGTCTCTAGTCTCCATGGGAAGGAGACACCGTTTTCAATGTGGAAAACGTTGAAAAATCTATATCAGAATAGCAATGATTAGAGGAAGTCGGCACCGAAATACAAGATTCGAAAAATCAAGTGTGAAAAGGGTGACACAATATCTATGTATCTGAACAAGCTCACCTCATGCATGGATGAGCTTGGAAGTGTAGGGATCATGACAAATGATGATGACATGGTGAGTCTTGCACTCCTTGGTCTTCCTAAGAGTTGGTATAGTTATCAGGACTCGGTTAATGGAAGAGAGAAACTGTCAGATTGGAAACAACTTTGGTTGGATTTGATGCATGAGGAGATAAGAAGAAGCACCAAAGATGGTTTTTCATCCATGGAGGATCAAGAAAAATGTGCCTTAGTAGTAAGGTGAAGAAGGGTAAGGAGAAGGATTCTCTTTCCAATTCGAGTTCTTCCCATGGTGGGAAGAAGTTTGAAAAATTGAAGGTGTGATGCTTTCGTTATCATGAGGTGGGCCATTTTGCTACAAATTGTCCATAGAGGAAATCCAAGAAGGGATATGTGGAAGGATCAGAAGGTGAGGCACTTGCTTCACAGTTCAAGTTGGATTTCACACTATTCACATGCATGGTTTCATCCATGGTGGGAAGTGGTTGGTTTCTTAACAGTGGAGCTTCTTTCCACATGATCGATGACAAGAGTTTGTTCAATACCTCAGAGGATAAATATCTCTAGATACTCATAGCGATGGGTAATGATGAAAAGTATAGTGTCTCAGGTGTAGGCACACTTATTTTTGAAAGGGAGCATGGAGCTTGAATTACCTTGACCGATGTGAAGTATGTACCAGGACTGAAGAGAAATTCGGTGTTGATCGCGACGCTAAAAGATAGAGGCTATGATGTAGTCTTCAATAAGGGAAAGGATTTCCTTAGACACATCATCACTAGACAGGTGAAGCAGATCAGTTCACGAGTAAAGAACCTATATTCTCTTGAGGTTAAAGATGAATGCAAAGCCTTGGTGAGCAAGGCAAATGATGGAGATTTGGTGGTTGAGAGGGAGAGTACATTACCTCTCAACATGCAGTGCTAGAAAAAGTCTCAAATTATTGTGGAGGAGCCATGATTGGTGAAGTAGCTTTAGGAGGTTGTGGAGCAGCCACAACCAGAGAAGTTGAGAGGATATCGAGTAGAGACATCTACTCATGCAGAGTCCTCCAGTAGGGGTAAACTTTGAGTGAAGTAGGCAGAGGGATCATATGCAGCCATACCTCCAGGTAGGAGTTGGGGCGATGTGGAGTGATCGTCCCACGTAGGCTAGAGGCAGGATCCTTGAGGTACCCAATATCTTTGATTTGACTTTGCTACATGAGTCCTGACGAGGAGTAGCAGGACTGGTTGATTGGGTAGAGACAGATACGGATGGAATGGTAGAGAGAGCTACAGTGCAGGAGTCCTAGGACTCTATTGAGCTAGCAGGCTGCAACAATGCGAGAGGCACAGGAGTGTTGCACCAGTGCAGGATGGCACAGAGAGGTGTGCAATGGTGCAAGATGAATGGAGTGTTGCATGAGCTTAGAGGTTAGAGAGGGAGCACTTGTCAACAGCAGGTAGAGCTTCAACATCACAGTATGTTTCTAGCACAATAGAGAGGTCAGTTGGGAGTTTTTTTGTTCCGAGAATTGTTGGAGCAACCAAACTTGGTAGGAGTGTTGAATGCAGAACATTCCATAGGTATAGGATCAGGTTCAAGTTGAAGCCTTTCTTGTTGAGAGGGAGTGTTGAAAATGGAAACAAGAAATGCTAAAAATAGAAGTGTTACAAATCACAGTTTGGGTACGAGTGCTGGATTGAGCAACAAGGAATGAAAAATGGAAGTGTTAAAAATAGCATTCTATTTTTTACAGTTCAGGATGGATTCCTATTTTAGTCAGTCCCTGGAATAAAACTGGGAAGTAAAATTCGAATTTGAACTTAACAACTGTTTGAAAATAAATTAATTAATTCTCCATGAGTTAATTAGTTGTGAAAAATCAAACATGAAGTCTATGTGAGGACATGCAA
>APFE031489592.1:0-11578 GCA_000404065.3 Pinus taeda
TCAAATCTTCTTTTATCTTCAAAGTTCAGCAGAGAAAGAGAGAGAGAGTACATTTACAATAGAAGTCAACACTTTGACTTATCTAGATCTAGCATAGATCATTTCGTATAACGATGAGATCAGTTGAAGACATTCTGCTTCAACTGATTCTCCAAGGTGATGGCTTCACTTATCCATTTCGTCCATTTACACCTTATCGTGGACCACCATCTCATCTGCTTTCATCATCATGCTGTCCATGCCCATTATGTTGCATCATACATCATCATGCAGTCTCATTGATGTTGCCTCATACATCAGCTGCCCTTGCATCATGTTGTTCATTGCTGCTACAGGTATGCCACCAATGTATCACTGCTGTACTACTGCATCACTGATATTTTCAGTACAGCTACCATTATTGCTGCACCACGACTGTCCCTACATCATGCTGTCCATGATTTGCATCATGCTGCGCATGCTCTTCATGCTGCCCATTCATCATGTTACGCTGTACCCAAATATCACTGAGTTGATCTCAACATCATGGATCTGCACCCATCTAATGTGTACTCAATGACTGGTTTACTGCTCTCATTGATATACAGAGATTTCTATTATGACAGTCATTTCATTATATCAACAAGGTCTCCAATGAGGTCTACAGCATGATGACCATCTCTGATATCCTTATCATTACTGCAACAATGATTATTAGATTGTAGTAGCTTGGGTACAACTTTTCCTTATAAATAGGCATGTGATCTATAGAATAGATCCATGATATGGTCATCCTTATACCAGGTATTCTACAGGCATACCACAACAGCATATAGTCATACCTTATCCATGTAATACGAAGACTGTCATACCAAGGGTGGACTGTGTCTTCATTCCAGCGTGGACAGTGTACAAGTGCCAAGCTGTGCGTATATATATATATATGTATATATATAAGCTGTGTGTAGACTGCGTTTAGGCTGCTACAGGCAGCATATTAGGGCCTCCGTATTAGCTGTGTATAGAACCTCCTCTTAGCTGCGTATTAGGCTCCAGTTGCTGCGGAATAGGATCACTGTTTAGCTGTGAATAAGGGCTCAACAGACTGCGGATTTAGGGCACCTTAGGACAGCGTATAAGGGCCTCTTTGAACAGCGAATAAGGGTCACCCTTAACTACGGATTTAGGGCATCTCTGGACCTGCGGTTACTGCGGCTCCTGCGGCTCACTGCGGTGCTGCGGCTCCTGCGGTTACTGCGGCTCCTGCGGTTAGGGCATCACCCTTGGGCCAGCGTATCTTTTGGTTCTCTCCTTCCAAAAACGCAGACGTGGAGAGGAGATCACCTCAAGGATACCTGTTCAAAATGACTTCAAATCCTCACCAATTTATACTAAAACATGGATAATGAATAGACACGTCGGTTGGGCTTCTAGAGCCTACATAAGTGTTGGTCGGCTTGATAATAATTATATAGACAAAATAAATTCATATCTCCATAAATACTTATCGGAATCGGATGATCTTTGGATCAATCCTACACCTCTCGACGAGAGGGATCCAATAAAAATATCAGCTGCCATAAATAAGCTGATCCACATGGAGTTTGGCCCTAGTTGCCAATTTAACATCCCTTAATTTCCAAGCAAAAAATTTTGTGGTGCTCCCAAGTGGTTGTGGGGCCCAATCAATGGTCTCATGAGTCTCCAATGGCTCAATAACAAGTTAGTGCTTCATTAGTGAGGGCTAGAAGATGATACATGCCCTCCCATGTCTCTCCAGATGAGACAAAACCTCATTTGGGTGGTGGATTGATTGCCAAGTGCTGGGTGCAAATGTGTCGCTGATTGGGCAATGTGGTCCAAGTGCATTACCATCTTTGTATGGCTGGTGCGCGAACAAGCAATGTTTGGTGCTGAAGAAGCCCATGGTGTGGCAATCAATTCTCTGTTGTGGTGGCGGCCCATGGTTCTCAACACTCACCCAATAAATGCCATTATGACCCCTTAGAGGGCTTGATCTCGTTTAGGGAATCCAAGTCCAAAATGATGACCCACCTGCAATCTTGTATAAGCTCCAGTGCGTCTCGTCACCTTCTAATACAACAATCCATTAGTGCAATTGAGTAAATAAGCTTGCTAATCAGGGGAAAAGGTGGACACTTCACAGTGGCATGCCCTTCCAATGGGCTTGAAAATGTATAATTGTTTCCTTGCTCGATAAGAGAAGTTAATAAAGAACCCTATTAGGTGGTTTCAACCTCTAATGGAGTGACAAATCCATGGTACATCCATCGAATGTTAGGTGTCATGTGAAGTGTGTGAAAATTTCTAATATGAAATTCTACTGTAGCAATTGATTTATTTCACCTACTTATTATTCACAATAAGTTATTTACGAAATCCTTTCAGCAAATATTAAAATAAATTCTACTGTAGTTATCTCACAATTACCCAGAGAAAAAATACATGCACAAGAACCAATCACATCAACACAGTTGTTTTTGGACAATTGTCCCCAGAAAAACCCAATGTAGGAAAACCGGTGCAACAGATGAGGGCTTTATTAATCTTCAACAACAATTGCTTTTACAAGGAATGATTTTATAGAGAAACTGAAAGAAAACACTTGAGACTTTGCCTTTGAGACTCTCTAACACTTTAGAGACCCTGCTCCCACTCTTGCGTCATCTTTGCGTCACTTTGTGTGGCTCTGAGTGGCTCTGCGTTCCTCTACGTCAGCCTGCGTGAGGGCCACATCTCTCCTCTAGACTACGTCTCTCTCTGTGCTGTCTCCCATTGTCCCTGCGTCACCTCCTCCTTTGTCAATGCCTGCTGCTGATGCCCTCCTCTTCTTGCACCCTGCAACTCTCCCTCTGAAATCGATCTTCTTTACTTGAAAATCGATTTTCCTAGAGATACTGAGTATCTGTTGGTGTGTCTCCAAATGATCCTCAAGTCTTTTCTTATACTTTTCCTGTTGATGAATCAACGACCGAGATTAAGTCTCTAATCAATAGCTAAGATTAAAACAGACTTGATCCTCGTCTCTTAAAAGCTTCTCACCCTTATTTTTATTAATATCCATTAATATTTTTATTTTCCTAAGTTTAGACTTGGGAACCCATTAAAAATATTAATTATTTTATTAACTCCTCATCTGGGTGGAATTTCTCAAAACGATTTCTGGGCCTTGGAGATCTCATGTGCCTTAGCCTCTCCTCCAAATTTCAAGGCTAGAGCACATCCGATGCTACCAAAAATCGACACTCCCTCTTAGCGAGGAATGTGCTCTAGCAGTGCTTCACTATAGAAATATCACACTGATCTTCTGTATCGGTGCCTGTGCTGATGCTTGCCCTACTGCCTCACATCCCCTGCACTGCTGCTTCCTGTACTGCTTCCCATGACACTACCACTGCCACTGTTGCATATATACTACAACTCCCTCTCAACATGCTGTATCATGCTGTCCATAGCACTGCCACTGCTAATTGCTGCACTGCAACTCCCGACACTTATCCATTTCTGCTACTGAAATGGATTCGTTACCATCCCCATCTTTTCCCTGAAATAAACAAATTTTGTTCTTCCTAGAGCCTGGGTGAGGATGTTTTCCACCTGTTCCCCTGTAGGAGTGTACCTCAACTGTACTGCTCCTCGTTGGACATAGTCTCTGACAAAGTGACACCTAATATCAATGTGCTTCGACCAATCATGAAATACTGAATTCTTAGAAAGCTTGATGCAACTCTGATAATCACACATGATCCTGGTTGCTTCCATTCTTCTCCTGAATAGATTCACAAGCAACTTCTTAAGCCATATGGCTTCGCACGAAGCTGTGCTAGCTGCCATATATTCTGCTTCAGCTGAGCTCAGAGCCATAGAGTTTTGTTTCTTACTACACCAAGAGGTCATTCCTGATCCAATGTTGAAACAATATCCAGTTGTACTCTTCGATCTACTGAACTTCCAACCCAATTTGCGTCAGTGAACCCACTCAGTCTAATGTCATTGCCTCTGGTGCACAATAGTCCATGCTCAACCGTTCCTTGTATATACCTGAGAACATGTTTGGCTACTGCCCAGTGCGCCTTCTTAGGTTCCACCATGAACTGACTGAGGGTGTTGACAACATAACAAATGTCTGGTCTGGTATTGACCAAATACATCAAGGACCCTATAAGCTGCCTTTACAAGGTGGGATCAATGCTTTTATCTTCTTATGCATCAATCTTCTTCCAGTTGGTGATAATTGGAGTAGCCATAGGTCTACATTCCTACATCCTGAATCTCTTCAAGATCTCTGTAGCATATCTCCCTTGTCCAAGGAAGATCTCACCCTTCTGCTACCAAACTTCAAACCCGAGGAAATAATGCATTTGTCCCAAATCCTTCATGTCAAATTCTGTGGCTAGGTTCTTCTTGTAGTCTTTGATGAGCTTGGATGATCCTGTCAAGAAGAGATCATCCACATATAACACTAGGATTAGAGGCTCATTCTCTACGACAAGATAATAGAGATTAGGGTCTGCGTCACTCTTCACAAACCCCATCTTCTGCAAGTAGTCATCAACTTGACCGTACCATGCTCTAGGTGCCTGTTTAAGCCCATACAAGTTTTTCTTTAATTTGCATACATGAGATTTCTTCTCATGTGTCTCAAAACCTTATGGCTGTTCAATGTATACTTCCTCTTCTATTACCCCGTTCAAGAATGTTGTCTTGACATCCATTCGATGAATCTCTCACCCCATCTGTGCTACAAGAGATATCACGGTTTTAATAGATGTATACTTGGCTACTGAGGCGAATGTTTCTTCATAGTTTATCCCTTCCTTCTGAGCATACACCTCAGCCACAAACCTAGCTCTATATTTCTCCACACTGCCATCTGCAATATATTTGACCTTATAGATCCATCTCGGACCTACCAATGACCTATCCTCAGCCTAGGTACCACTTCCTAGACATCATGGACCATTATATAGTTATATTCCTCCACCATAGCATCTACCCATACTTGATGCTGAACGACCTTCTGAAAACTAGAAGGTTCCCCAACCTGAGCTATTAAGGCCTGGTATCTGTCTCGCTGTCTTCGCTCCCTTTTACTATTCCTGGGTGCACCAATGAAGTCCTCTGCATCTCGTAGAATCTGTCGGAGTTCCCGGCTCGTTCTTCCACTGGTAGTAGGCACATCTATCAACTCTTCCTCTTCCTGAGATTCCTCTTGTTCTTCAAGAGAATTTCTGGTAATAGTTTCTGCTGGTCGAAGTGGTTTGACCAACGGCTCGTCTTTCGACCGCTCTTCGGAAGGCATTTCTCGGGATTTCATGAAGGCTATGTCCTCCATGAACTTTACATCCCACCGAACTACTACCTTCCTACTTCCTGGAAGATAGACTCTATATGCCTCAGCATTCTCACTATATCCCACAAGAAATCCTTTCTCAACAATTTGATCTAATTTCTTTCTTTTCTCTTCGGTTATACGATAATATGCTAAACTCCCAAATATCCTGAAATGACTGACTTCAGGTGTCTTCCCTGTAAAGACCTTCTCCGGAGTGATTTTGCCCAATGCCCCGTGTGGAGTCCTGTTCTGGACATAATCTGTTGTGCTGCATGCTTCTGCCCACAGGAATTTAGCCATATCTTGATCATACAACATTGCCCTAGTTGCTTCCACAATAGTCCTATTTTTCCTTTTTGCTACTCCATTCTGCTCCGGATTGTAGGGAGATGTCCACTCCCTTCTGATGCCTTCCTTAGCGCAAAATCGGTGAAGTCCTTGTCAACATACTCTCCACCATTGTCTGAGCGCAACACTTTTACCTTCTTTCTTGTCAGATACTCCACTAAAGCCTTGAACTCTTTGAATCGACGAAAAACCGCATCCTTGGTTTTCAGAAAGTAGATCCAAGTCTTTCTAGAATGGTCATCGATGAAGGTGATGAAGTATTCAGCACCACTAAGAGCTTTTGTGGACATTGGTCTGTAGATATCTGAGTGTATTAATCCTAGCACACTCTTAGCCCTATTGTTACTTCTCGAAAACGCTGCTTTGGCATACATGCCCAGAGCGCACCCTCTGCATACATCATCTTGTTTGGTACTTAGTTCTTGAACTCCTGCTACTGTTTTCCTAAGAATACTCAGAGCCCCGTGTTGTAAGTGTCCCATCCTCCTATGCCATAGTTCATTCAAATCTTTGTCTCCATTACTGCCTATCAGTGCCATTGGTGATTCTAATTTCTAACTGCAGCTTGTACAACCTGTTACTTCTGATTCCAATCTGGGCCTTCTTTTTCCAACTCGGTTGTTTGACATATACTTTCTCCTTAATGAAGAAAACGTCATAGCCCTTGTTTTGAATTTGAGATACAAAGAGTAAGTTCATCCCCAATCCTGGCACATGCAGCACATTGGTTGCTCAAAGCCGCTCTCCTGCTTCGGTTTGAAAGACTACAATACCTCTTCCTACTGGAGTACACTTTGCCTTATTTCCCATGGTGATTTGAAATTTCATTCTTTCTTCCTGATAATCTGAAAAACATTCTCGGATTCCTGGCATATGCCAGGACGCTCCACTGTCTATATACCAAACCTCAAAGGAGGCAAAGCTCTCTAAGCAAGTGACTTCTTCCAATTTGGAAGCTAACATAGAATAATCGAAATTCATGCCCCTTGTGCATTCTTATGGAAATCTACGTGAGTCCCCTTGAGTGGATGCCTCTGCATCATGCTCTTGACCCGTAGTTGATTTTTCTCTCCTTTTGCCGGATCTCTGCTCTGATACCATGTGAAAATTTCTAATCTAAAATTCTACTGCAGTGACTGATTTATTTCACCTACTTATTATTCACAATAAGTTACTTACGAAATCCCTTCAGCAAAGATTAAAATAAATTCTACTGCAGTTATCACACAAATACCTAGAGAAAAAATACATGGACAAGAATCAATCACATCAACACAATTGTTTTTGGATAATTGTCCCCAGAAAAACCCAATGCAGGAAAACCAATGCAGCAGATGATGGGTTTATTAATCTTCAACAACAATTGTTTTTACAAGGAATGATTTTACAGAGTAATTGAAAGAAAAGACCTGAGACTTTCCTTTTGAGACTTTCTAACACTTTGGAGACCCTGCTCCCATTCCTGCGTCACCTCTGCGTCACTCTGAGTGGCTCTACGTCCCTTTGCATCAACCTGCTTGAGGGCCACGTCTCTCCTCTGGACTGTGTTTCTCCCTGCGCTGTCTCCCACTGTCCCTGCGTCACCTCCTGTTCTGTCACTGCCCATTGCTGATGCCCTCCTCTTTCTCCAGCTTGCAACTCTCACTCTGAAATCGATCTCCTTTACTTGAGAATTGATTTTCCTAGAGATACTGAGTTCTGTTGGTGTGTCTCCAAATGATCCTCAAGTTTTCTCTTATACTTTTCCTGTTGATGAATCAATGACCGAGATTAAGTCTCTAATCAATGACTAAGATTAAAACAGACTTGATCCTCATCTCTTAGAAGCTTCCCACCCTTATCTTTATTAATACCCATTAATATTTTTACTTTCCTAAGTTTAGATTTGGGAACCCATTAAAAATATTAATTATTTTAATAACTCCTCATCTAGGTGGAATTTCTCAAAACGATTTCTGGGTCTTGGAGATATCATGTGCCTTAGCCTCTCCTCCAAATTTCAAGGGTAGAGCACATCCGATGCTACCAAAAATCAACAAAGTGATGATGGAATGGAGTGGGGCAATAGGGAACGCTCCAAGCCACATGCCATGGTACAAGGGTAGCTATAATGAAGGAAGCACACACATTGGGTGTATGGATGTAGGAGGGAGAAATCGCGGTATATGAGTTACCCCAACCTTTATTTTTCCACCCTTCTTCATAAGCATTTGGCTTTTTATTGATTTTTTTTCTTTTACTGCCTAGGGCTCCAGGGGATGAGAGCATGGTGTATGATGTAGCTGTGACTACTCCCTTAAGTTTGGGCAGTGCATTGCCCACCAGGGGTTGGCACAATCATGGGTTCCTTAATAATGCAGGGGGCACCCATAGGGGCCTAGCAACCAGGGTGAGGGCCATAATGATAGGGGATAGAGCTCATGTTTGGTTTTTGCCCACGTGCTATTTTTTATGTCTCGACCATCTTTTGCATTTTATAATTCCTGTTATAAGTGGCAAAATTATGCTTTTATTTTTATTTTTAGTTGCATCAACCTTCGGGTCATTGTTCTAGGCCCAACCCAAAGTGTGGACGAAGGGAAGGGGAGGATAACTCCTTGTGGACCCAATGGACAAATGTGGACCTAGATGGGAAAAATGTAAAAAGGGCTTGTAGTGAGCAGAGGGTAATGAAATATATGGTGTCAAGAAGCGGGACCACACAACCAAAATTAGGGTTTCCTATGTAGTGCCACTCCTAAATCTAGTAGCCAATAGAGGAGATCCCATAGGACTAGGATACAAAATTAACCCCCAAGTTGAAACAAGGGAACACGAGTATAATCCAAGCCCGTTCTTTCCACCAAATCCCCCCACTAATCCATGTCCAAATATGCCCAAGAAAAGCATGCATAATCACCCAATTACATAATGAAAAGTCATACCTTCAGGGTTGGAAGGTTCACCTTCAAACACAAGATCATAAAGATGGACGAGGGCACACAATGGATGGCTCAGGTGGTAGAGAATGGTGGCACATCAAACTATTTGGTGATTGCAAGGGGCTACTGGCTGTTGGTTGAAGACAACTCTAGGATAAAATTTCTTCTATAGGGGTCAACCACTAGTGGTGATAAGAGGCCAATGAAGAAGTGACACATCATTTCACTTTTGGGGTTTGTGCCCACAAGATGGGTCCTTTATCTTCAAATATGCATAACTCACAAACCCTGAGGGCTCTTGGTGCGTGCCACATACCACCGAAATCAATTTGACGAGAAGATTCCAATGGCAAGGATCTCCAAGGGAAATTCAGTGATCTGCGTCTTCAAAAACCTTCAATAATTGCAGGGTGTGAAAATTCCTACACTTGAGGAACCCCTACTGCAGCAAATCTGAATCTACTTCCCCTACTTGATTTTTAATATGCATTAACCAAGTTATTCTTCTGAATACTGAAGCAAATTACTTCTGCAGCCTACACTAGTTATATATTTGATCTCATGAAACAAAAAACAGAGCAAAGAACAAGATACATAGGACACTTATTTTTGGACAAATAGTCCCCAGAAAACCCAATGCGGGAAAACTGGTGTAGCAGCTCTGAGGGTTTATTATTATCCAGCAGAAACATCTGAATACAAATCTAGGATGCTCATCTAGCAATCCTTTAGAGAGGAAATACTGGCGGAAAATCTGAGTGAGTTTTATCTCATTTCACTCGGCAGAATTCTGGCTGATCGGGCACAAGACTGGCTATTTCTGCGTCACCTCTTTTGCCCTCTGCATCAACTTTCCTGGCTATTCTGGCAGTTCTGGCTTCTGCCCTCTGCGTCAGCTTTCTCGGCAGTTCCGACTGTTCTTGGCAGTTCCAACTTTTCTTGATGGTTTCGACCTCTGCCCTTTGTGTCAGCTTTCTTAGCTATTCCAACAGTTCCCCGCAGTTCCGGCCTCTGCCCTTTGCGTTGACTTTCCTGGTAGTTTCGACAGTTCCCGACAGTTCCAACTTCTGCATGATAGGCAACTTTTCTGCGCTGCTGTCTCTCTCCGCCTCTCTGTTTGTATTCTCCGGAAATTCCTCCAGGATTTTCATTGACTTTTGCTACAGAATGATCACTTAATTCAAAATCCTTAGCAAACCCTGCGCTAGGAATCGAATTCTTGATCAATTCATTCTCTGTGTGTGTGTTTCCAAATGAACCCCAAGCCTCCATTTTATACTTTTCCTGTTGAGTATTCAATGGTTGAGATTAAGTCTCTAATCAACGACTAAGATTAAAACATGAATTGATCTGCCTTCTAGATCATTCTCACCCATATGTTGATTAATACCCATTAATATTTTAATTTCCCTAAGTTTAGACTTGGGAACACCATTAAAAATATTAATTATTTTAATAAAATACAATCTGAGTGGAATTTCACCAAACGGTTTCTAGGTTCCTTAGAACTCATGTGCGTTATCCTCTCCACCAATTTTCAAGGTTAGAGCACTTCCCATGCTACCAAAAAATAATGCTCCATCTTAGCGAAGAAAGTGCTCTAACAACAATGTCCACCTGCATGCTGCTATGTTTTTGAAGCACCTCCTTTTTACACTGTTTCTGCCACCAACACTGTGTTGCTGCTGCTACTATATTGCTGCCCATGACATTGCCACTGCCACTGTTGCATCCGTACTATAGGTCCTTCTCAAACATTGCATCTGTTATGTTGCTAGCACTGTCATTGCCAACACTGCATCCGTATTGCAACTCAGTTGCTGAGAGAAGCAACGGAAAAACATCCAAAATTAGCTGAACTTAACTGTGAATTGATCTGCCTTCTAGATCATTCTCACCCATATTTTGATTAATACCCATTAATATTTTAATTTCCCTAAGTTTAGACTTGGGAACACCATTAAAAATATTAATTATTTTAATAAAATACAATCTGGGTGGAATTTCACCAAACGGTTTCTAGGTTCCTTAGAACTCATGTGCCTTATCCTCTCCACCAATTTTCAAGGTTAGAGCACTTCCCATGCTACCAAAAAATAACAGTCCATCTTAGCGACGAAAGTGCTCTAACGACAATGTCCACCTGCATGCTGCTCTGTTTTTGAAGCACCTCTTTTTTGCACTGCTTCTGCCACCAACACTGTGTTGCTGCTGCTACTGTATTGCTGCCCATGACATTGCCACTGCCACTGATGTATCCGTACTACAGGTCCCTCTCAAACATTGCATCTGCTATGTTGCTAGCACTGTCATTGCCAACACTGCATCTGTACTGCAACTCAGTTGCTGAGAGAAGCAGCGGAAAAACATCCAAAATTAGTTGAACTTAACTGTGCTCAGCGTAATACAATGAATGTCGGAATATGATTGTTGCTGACTCTGACCCGCTGAATTTTTTGCGCTTCTGTTGACTTCTGCACTGTGCCAATTGCACTACTACCAACCTTTATTTGCGTTGATCAATCTTTGGTCCCCAGCTATTGCATCTGTCCTCCAAACACTCCACTGCATCATTTGACACTAAGTCCATCTCGCTACTACGGAATCTTAGGCTCCCGTAGCAAGGAATTGATCCAAGAGGTGGACTCCTCAAGGATCTTGCCCATCGGTAGCTCTTTCAGACTACAACTCTAAATCTCCCTGCCTACCTCCTGGAGACGTGGCTACCATTTCTGCCAAATGTCAAATGACCTCCTCTCTCCTCTACACAGCACTAGACTGGCCTACGCACTCCTTGCTGGAGCTTGTAGATTTGCCCCTCTCAGTCGCTGTTTTACAAGTGAAGATTCAGACTCCTTGGCTGGAAGCTAAGTTGCACGAAACGGGGAAACGGGGAAACGAGACGAAACGCGGAAGCGAAACGAAACGCGACCTCCCCAAATTTTGGAAACGGGGAAACACGAATATATATATA
>APFE031489594.1:0-11365 GCA_000404065.3 Pinus taeda
TATGTATAATACAATGACGCAATTTTCAACTGAAAATTGCCATCCTTTTCATATAGGTACTGTTGAATTATGAGGAAGGCCGCATTTAAAATGAGACTGGTTGTGATAATATCATAGGGATACTATTCAATTATACAATTTAATATTTCCTTTGGATAATGGTATGAAATTTATTTAAAAATTAATATACATTTAAAATTAGATGTTTATATATATGAAATAATGTGTATTAATATTGATTATTTATTTAATAGAAAAGTAAAAATAAAAAATATAATATATTTTTTATATTGAATAATAGGTTGAAATGTTATTGTTATTTGGGTAAATTTTTTTGTGGGTTTGGGGTGAATGGTTGTTACCACCTTCTTTATTTTGTTCAATTTTTATAGTGCATGATGAGCTATAACGCTTTTATAAATTTTTTTTTTTTTTTTTATATTGACGTATTCTATAATGATATAGATCTATATTGTTGTTATTGCTGGGAGAGACGCTCTACATCTTTATTAGTGCATGATGAGCTATAATGCTTTTATGAAGTTTTTGGTATTGAGGTATTCTATAATGATATAGATCCATATTGTTAGATGTATAGGCCATTAGATGCAAATATTTTTAAAATTCATTTTTTATATTGTAATTTTTTTTTTTTAAATTAAGAACAATTTTTTAGACAAAAGAAAATCATAATATACTTATGACATTAAAACACATAACATATAAGTAGTAGTTATAAATTAACATCATTAAAATAACTATGAATATTCACCCCATTTTACTATGGATATTATTAACTTCTAAATAGGTTCTCTTACAATACCATGGCTTATCAATACAACATACCAAAAAACCATAATTCGTTTCAAAAAAAAAATATTACAAATATTATTAATTTGTAAATAAGGTTTCTTACAATACCATAGGCCAATATCATGACTTATCAATACCACTGGCCCAAACCATAACTCATTTCAAAATCAAAATATTTTATAAATATTTTATTTTATTTTATTTTATAACATTTTAAAAATTAAATCTAAGAGCAAAGAGCTATGGGGAGATGTTGTAGTGGTGTAAATGTTGGTAAACATTTAAAATGTGGGTTCAATTTTTGAAAATAATACAAGGTTAAAAGTATGCCTAGAGAGGCATATGTCCAACCTAGTGTATAGAGATGTTGTAATGTCCTTGTAAACATTTTGACTAAGTAAAATAAAATAAAATTGAAAAAACATTAAATGAATTATAATTATAATTAATAATAAAACCTGCCTAGATCCATCTCAACTCTGGATCTACCAAGTGTCAAGAGGATCAAATCTTTTGAAATACAAACCTCCTTGAGAGTGAAAGGAGATTTGATCCCTCTCGGCCCTTAGTAGATCTGGATTTAAGATGGATCTAAATTGGTTAATGTTTTTTAACTAATATTATATATCCATTATATATTAAGAATAAAATAAGTTACACATCTCCCTCACAATGTAAAATGAAAATATTTGAAAATATTTAATGTCAATTACTTTATTTTTCTCTCTATAAAGTTGATATAGAATTATATATTTAATATGGATATGAATTATTGAATAATACATCACAAATAATCAAAAACATTAATTTTATAAAAATTGATGTAAATAAAAAGCTGAAAATAAAGTATTTATTTGTAACTCATGTTGAATTTATTTTGTATTACTATTTTTTAAATAAATTAATCATATATTTTTTAAAAAACAAAAAAAATGATAAAAATACAAAAATGAGTTAATATGCATGAATAATAAACACTCATAATTAAAAAATATAATGAAAAAAAAAACTGGGTGGCACTACTACTTAAGTGTATCTAGTTGTCCACCTCTATTTGTATCTATACCCAACACCCATCTAATTTGGACAAACACTCATCCTTCATGCACATAAAACAACATGATTGATTGCCAATAACTTTTAGTGCCTCTTTTGTCCAAAACATAAGAGGTACAACTAGGAGAATGGCCCAAAGCTTCTAACGAGCTTGTGACTCTCCAACCAGGTCAAAATTTACTCTAATGTTAGTCGTTCCATTTTAACTATTGATCTATTAAATGTTTACAAGGATTAAATTTTTGTAGGTGCAAATATTTTTTCAAATTTTGCACTCTAATAGAGATTTAATCCTTCTTAGCACTAGGACCAAATCTTTGTAAGTGCAAACATTTTTTCAAAATTTGCACTCTAATAGAGGTTTTCACTTCAAGAGATTTGATCCCTCTTAGCACTTGTTAAATTTGTAGTTAAGATAGATCTATATTTTCATATTCTACAATAGTATGATCTATATTGTTGTTATCCACATTTTTAAAATATTATATATCCACATCTCCTCACAATGGAAACTAAAAATATATAAAAAATTTAATTTCAATTATTTTATTTTTCTCTTTATAAAGTTGATATAAAATCATGTTATTTAACATGGATATTGAAATATTTTATTTATGGTTGACACTATTTTTTGTTTTAAATATTTAATGCCAACTAAACATAGAATGACTTATTATTTTTACATATCATTTGTTAACTCCATATTAAAGCCATGTGAAGTAGTGAAACAATTACATATCTCCCTCATACTAGAAATTATTATTATTATTATTTTTTCTAATTAATTTATGGCTCTAATGGAAATTGAAGTATTTTGTTTCTAACCCACATTGATTTCTGTTGTTATTACTATTTTTTAATTGGTTAATCAAAATATTGTTTTAAAAAACACTAAAAAAAAATTGATTAAAAAACACTAGGAAAAAGTGACTTTAATCAATGCTTCTATGCATGCCATAATTGTTAGTGAATGTTGCATGAATAATAAAAACTAACATAATATAAGTGAGAGAAGATAATGTGAAATAAATAAATATTAGGTGGATATGTAAAAGAATGATTTTATTGGTAAGTGTTAGTGTGTTAGAATTTGGAAGCACCTATCACTTATACACCTAGAATGGGCTTAATGGTTAAGACCATGTGTTTCCTCCTAAGAGGTCACATGTTCAAAACCAAAGGGGGGTAAAGTATGTATGCCTTCTTAGACTTAGTAGTCAAATCACTACGTGGAGGTGGGTCCCTTGTCCCACAAACAAGCGGGTCTCAATACAACTTGTGGGCCTAATGGTTAAGAGCATGTGTGGATGTGGGTCCCTTGTCCCACAAACAAGGGGGCCTCATACACCAATTTGGTGTCTCCTTCACCTATTTTGTTTTTTTCTAGTTACATTTTCAAAATCACATATGCATTTTATTTTTATTTTGTACCTTGCCCCACAAACAAGGGGGTCTCAATACAGCTTGTGGGCCTAATGGTTAAGAGCATGTGTGGAGGTGGGTCCCTTGTCCCACAAAAAAGGGGGTCTCATACACCAATTTTTTGTCTTCTTCGCCTATTTTGTTATTTTGTTTTTTTCTAGTTACATTTTCAAAATCACATATGTATTTTATTTTTATTTTGTACCTTGCCCCACAAACAAGGGGGTCTCAATACAGCTTGTGTGCCTAATGGTTAAGAGCATCCTTCACCTATTTTGTTTTTTTCTAGTTACATTTTCAAAATCACATATGTATTTTATTTTTATTTTGTACCTTGCCCCACAAACAAGGGGGTCTCAATACAGCTTGTCGGCCTAATGGTTAAGAGCATGTGTGGAGGTGGGTCCCTTGTCCCACAAAAAAGGGGGTCTCATACATCAATTTTTTGTCTTCTTCACCTATTTTGTTATTTTGTTTTTTTCTAGTTACATTTTCAAAATCACATATGTATTTTATTTTTATTTTGTACCTTGCCCCACAAACAAGGGGGTCTCAATACAGCTTGTGGGCCTAATGGTTAAGAGCATGTGTGGAGGTGGGTCCCTTGTCACACAAAAAAGGGGGTCTCATACACCAATTTTTTGTCTTCTTCACCTATTTTGTTTTTTTCCAGTTAAATTTTCTAAATCACATATGTATTTTATTTTTATTTTGTATTTTTTAATTGGTTTTTTTTTAAATAATTTTTGGTATTTTAAGTTTTTTTTTGAGATTCTTGTTTTAGGTATTTGCATTTTTTAATGGAAAGGTGTTTAAATTTTTTTAATGTAATTATTCAAAATTAATTAACTAATAAAAATTTAAGTAATATTATTTGGAAGTAAATTTTATGTTTTTCCGCTCACAAGGCTATAATGTTGAATTAATTTGTAATATTTAAAAAAATTAAAATTATACCAATTTGGTGTCTTCTTCACCTATTTCAAAATATGCTATTGTAACATTATTTTGTTTTTTCCTATATTTCAAAATTAATATGTAATTTATTTATTGTAGTTTTTTAATTTTTCTATTTTTATTTATTAATAATTTTGGGTATTTAATTGTTGTATTGTTTTATTTTTTATTTTTTATTATTAAGGTTGTTGTCTTTTAAAAGGTTTTTGCATTTTTTATTAAAGGTGTTCTTTTAATGATTTCTTTCCTTTTAAAACATTATTAACATTTTTCCAGTTAGTTTTTTTTAATGTAAATTATAAAAATAATTAACTAATAAAATTGAAGGAATATTATTTTGAGAGATCAATTTTTGTTTTCTATATTTTAAGAAAATAGTTGGACAGGGCTATATGTGAATTAATTAGTAATTTTAATTTAAAAACAAAAATAAAATAAAAATAAAAATACAAAAAGTTGATAAAATCTTAAAAAACAACATTAAAACAAATTTGAAAAATTCTTAAAAAACAAATGTTTGAAAAAAACATGTCCATACTTTATAAATAAGAAGACTTAAAGTTTTGTCAGAAATTTAGGAATGAAACTGTGTAGTGGATTAACTCTATCCAACTTTTTGAGTGGACACTCCACCATTATTGGGACCAGAAAGTTGAAATATAGTAAAAGCTAGTGTTAATTAATTCTTACATATGCCAAGAGATTAGAATAATGGTCAACACTATAAATAGTAAAAAATAAAGTTAATTGGTAAGAATATAATAAATTAGCAAACCATAAAAAAATTAAATTAATAAGATTAGGAATATAATAAATTATTTAGATTAATGGTCAATTTAATTAAAAAGTAATAAGTCAACTAATTAATAAGTGGGAGAGGAAAGTCAAGAATCAAGGAAAAGGGGGGAAGGGGAAAGCTCTCAAATCATCCTTGCTTTTGTTCCATTCTATAATTCTCAAATCAACACAACAACTCTCTTTAATTTCTCTTTCTCCCTTCCACTCTTTTACTTTGATTTGTGATTTTCCTTGACCCCTACTTATTAATTCATTGATTAATTGTTTTTTTTTTTCTATTATTAATTAATTAATAATAGAAAGATAATTGGCTCACCACACGGGTTCCATTTCCACTGGCTCACCTAGACATAGGTGTTTTTTTCGTGGAAGTAGTTAGTATCGATCTCTAGTACAGTGAACCACAATAAAAAAAAGTTAATTAATTAATTTATTATATTCTCAATTTTGTTAAATTATTTTTTATTGTTTGATAATTTATTTTATTCTTACTAATTAACTTTATTTTTTACTGTTTTTACACTTGACCGTTTTTCTCATTGTAAAAAAACTTTTGGAGAAAATGTGTAGATGTTTACCCTATTTGATATTTAGGGTGGACACTCCACCCATCATCATGGACTAGTAAGAAAACAGATCATCACTCACTCTGATTTTAATATCTTGCCCATTTAGTGAGTGGTTAACACTCACTCTTATCACAATTAAACTTTATAGTACTTGAGGATGGCTGGAGTGTCCACTCGAAATGTCGACAAGTTTAATCCACTAATCCACTACATAGTTTCCTTTAGAAAATTTTGATACCTATTGAAAATTTGTCTCACTCTCAATCCAAAAAATAAAAATGGGTGCTACCAATAACACTCTCTTCAAAACGAGGGTAAAAATCACCACAAAATGTGACCTCTAAAAAAACTAGAACTCATTAATGTTCTTTTTAAGTTTGTAATTTTTTTCATAGTGGAAAAAGAGATCTATAAATGAGACTTGGCAATGGAGGATTTACTTTCATATATGCCCACTTTCCCCTTCCCCTTTAGGGGAATCATAGCGCCTTTTGTGCTTCTCATAGCCATCTTATTTGATAATATATTATGTTCCATCGTTATCAAAACTAGGGTTTTACAACAATGCAAGGCCCATACTTGTAATATTCAACAACATGCATCATGAAGAGAGGATATGATTTTTAGCCAAAGGCCTAGTAACCATCAAGTCTAAGTTTCACATAAGTTTTTACTATGAATAAAAATGATCTCAATGTATGAAGCCTAGCAAGTGGGAGTTATTCTGCTAGTCACCAGACTTGTGCTAGAAATGTATGCACAAAAGAGTCAACATTGTTCATTAATGAGGTTTACCTTGCGTCAAATAATTTATAATGATTATTTTAATTGAATATTATATTCACAATTGAGTTGAATAGCCAACATGAGGATAAAGAAAATTTTGACAAAATGCTCACCAAACTGAAGTAGTTGAAGAGTCTAAGGTAGCTAAATAATTGGAAGTCAGAAGGCCAATAGCCATGAATAAAATCTCCATGAAAACAATCTCTTTTTAGCATTGTCAGTTATCTTCATATGTTAACAAAGATATTATTGTTAGCAATTTCTAATACTCTTGTAAAATTATGATTGGTGTGGATTATTCTCTCCTTTATTGGTTCTATTAGTTCTTGTTGGTGTAGGTATTATAAATTGCATACTATTCTCTTATTAGTAATGTTCATTCTCACTTATCTTTTTCTCACTAACAACTGATATGAATCAAGGAGTCTCTTAGCAATATGTGGATTATTCCCATTTACATGAAGCCATTCACTTTTATATATTTTAGCTGGTATAGCATTCTACTAACCATTGTGCATGATTTTGTTTCATTTCAAATCACTAGTTTTATGATATTGAAGTGTTCTTGGTAGTTAGACCATTCCAATTTTAGAGGAAGTTAGGAGGGTTTTATTTAGGTGCATTTATGGTGGTAGTGGTGGACTATTATTGTAACACAACCAACCCCCTCAAGGCCTTTTAAGGGAATGAGGTGTCCATAACCCACCTCTAAGGTTATGTTACAGAGATGGGGATATCAAAATTTATCTTCCTTCAACCATCTTAAATCTATTTTATGAGAAATTAGGGGATTTTTGAGGTCTAAAATGGGCTTCCAAAGGATATTATAAAATAATAGTGGAAATAATAAAATAATATTAGATTACATCATCAAATTTTAGAGGGAAAAAAAGACAACTATTTTTTCAACTCGTATTTTCAACTTATATTTGTATGAGTTTACTTAAATTTTGAGTAGAAACACTCGTTGGATGTAGAATTTGATTCCTCATCCAAGTAATACCAATGTTGCATACTTTTGATGGACCCTGCTACACGAAAAATGAGAAATACATGAAAAAAGTGATTGCAATCACATTTTTTTCATGTATTCCTCATTTTTCGTGTAATAGGGTACATTGAAAGTATGCAACATGGGTACTCCTTGGATGAGGAATTAAATTTTTCATCCACGGAGTACTCCCACTTGAAATTTGAGTAAAAACTCAAGGAGATAAGTTGAAAATACGAGTTGAAAAAGTAGTTTTATTATTTTATTTTTTTCATCTTTGTATTTTTTTACTCCAGAAATTGTGAATCATCCCCCATGAATCATCTTGAATCCTATTGGTTCTCATAAAGTTTATTTTGGTTGTACATTTTTCTTAGGAGGCCCATTTTAGACCTCAAAAATCCCCTAATGTCCCCATCATCTTCAATTCCCCAAGAGCTTTCAAACTATATAATTTTTATCCAAATATGAGCTCTAGACACAAAGTTATGCCCATCTGAAAATTTTCCCTCCAGGTGCCACATTAGCATATGTACCGTTACCATGTAAAAGACATGTGGCATTCCTTGTCCCTGTGTCCCCACCGTACAACACCATGTTAATTATCACATAGCTGACATGTGTCATTCCTAGTTTATGTGTCACCATCACGTATAAACACATCATCCTAACCAACTCACATATGGATTTAATATTTTCATATCAAATAATTGGAATGGTCTCAAAAGTTACCATAGAATGTTATCGATTCTTGTTAAAATTGGGATAACATAGCAATTCTTATAAGGTCAACAACCAACACCCTTAATCCTCGAAATCTTGATAAATTGTAACAAATGGGTTTTACGAAAAGTGATAGGAAAGTCTTCAATAGATAATTGTTGTTATCATATTATGTCATTACTATGGGGAAAAATTGATAACCAATATCCAGATCTCTCAAAATCCTGATCATCCGATATCCCAAAATCCTGATAACATGAAGTCCTGATAAATTGCATCTATTTGATAAGGATTTCTTTGATATTAGTAATTTTATAACATCCACATCACCTCCCCATCATCTGGAACCTAGTATCCACCTCAACACCATTGTGCACATTAATGCACATCACCCCATGCCACATCATCTCATACATCAACATGCCATGCCACCCAAGATTTGCCTTTACGCTACTGGGTCTCACTACAAGAAAAAAGGTCAATGGTGAGGGGCATGCCTATGATGGACCATTAAGGTCTGTCACCAATGTCTCATATGGTGATGGTCCTTAAAGAAGCGTTTTTGTAAGTGTATATAGTGATGGTCCTTTAAGGTCTGTCACCAAAGCCATTTTTAGTGACACTTTTGGTGAGCGTTGTTAAAGGTATGTCACTAATTCTCTCTTTGGTGAAACTTCTAGTGATGATATTTTATTAACCCTCACCAATACTCTTTTTGGTTACTTTTGATGACGATAAAAAAAATGTTCATCATCATTGATCATTCCAATGAATTTTTTATGACACAATGTGCATGCTACTATATTTTTTGTCAAAAGAAAATGATTTAAGACCATTTTTGTGGAGTCTTTTTCATTTACTAGTTTAAGGTCATAGTGGTTAGACTTAGTCAATTTGTTAAGAAGTATTTAGTGTGTATCATTTCCCTCAAGTAATGAGAATCTTATTTTCCTATGAGTCAACACATCATTCATCTCTATTAGGTTTATTATCTAACAAATTCCCTTTAAATAAAGTTCCACTAGTGTGTGTAGGAACTATATTATTTAATACATAATCAGGCTCTGTCAATTCTATTAATGAGAGAGACCTAGAACTCCTCAACACTCTTTGCACATCTTAACATGTTTTGGTACACACTAACATTCCTTAGCACCTCACATGTATTGGAACATCTCTGTACCTAGAAAATCTTACCATGAATAGGACACCCAAGCACATGTTGGAAGGCCATAACATAGCATAACACTCTCCTAGAATGTGTTGGCATGCCATGTAGTACCTAGTATTCCATGGCACAATTTGGCATGCATTAACACACATTACCACTTGGCACACATTGGCATTTTGCATGTATTGGAGCCTATTATTAGTGTGCCTAGCATGCCTCTTTTGAAAAGTATAAAGTCTTGACTTATTAACCCTCTTATGTGTTCATTTCCTTGCATTTTAAATTGGTTCTTCCTTATGTTTCCTTGACACTCCTTGAAACATGTTGGAATACCCTGGCACCCTACACATCCTAGGACGCATTAGCTTCTGTCATGTCTTGGCATTCCTTAGCACTATTTAGGACATGATAACACACACTAGAACTCCCTAACACATTTTGACACTTCTTGAAATGCCTTTATATTCCATAACATGCCTTACCAGTGCTTATCATGCCTTTTCACTCCCTCCTTGGCATGTTAGGCACTCATTGACACTTCATGACACACCCTCATATTCATTCACTTCCATGCATTTTGACCTTGCTCCGTTGTGTTTCCCTAGTACTCCCTCACACTCCTCAATATGCATTAGCACTCTTAGGCACACCTTAGCACTCTTCGACATGCCCTTCCACTTCATAACATGTGTATCACTCCCTAACCCACATTGGCACTTAGCACGTGTTGGCACAAGGCAAGTCTTAGCATGTCTAGCATTCATTGAGATGCCTTGGTATGCTTTGGCATGGTTTAATATTAAAAATTATTTTAGATCAACTATTGGAAAGTAGATGAGAAGTAACAAAGGAATATTTGGCACTTAGAATGTACTAACACTTGGCACTTGGCACCTAGTGTTGGTGTGACTAGCATGAACCTCTTGGAAAAGGTAAATTTATGACTTATTAACCCTCTTATTAACTTGTTTCTCCTTTTTTTTGCCTTGACAACCCTTGACATGTATTGTGACACCTTTTCACATCTTGGCATGCCTTAGCACTTGACACATCTTAGCATATTTTACATGCCTTCACACTCTCTAGCACATGCTAACATTCCCTAGCACGCCTTCGCACTCACACCCTGACAACTAGCCTTACATTTTCCATGACTTCGGAACTCAATCAAGTTCTTAACTACTACAGTTCATGTGGCATTGACCTACTTCAGCCTTAATAACTTGACTAATTGCACCTATTACAAGTATATTGTACCTTGTTCACCTAAGAACTGCCTATAAATCATATTAGGCCACTCATGTCCAAGATCAACTTGTGCCACTTAATAACTTACTAATAAAAGGATCACATTTAGCCATGGCCATAAAACAAGTAAGCCACATAGCTTACACAAACAATATTTGACATGTATGCCCAATTTATATAAACACTAGAGAATTAACTAAGACTTTGCAAGAACCACAAGATGCACAAGGCACACATGATATAAGTCGGCACAAGCCGAGTGCCCCAAAACTTATACACAATAATGTACAATATGCAATTGCCTATAATAGTTTAAAACATGAGCATTTGGCCAAAATATGCCACATGTCATATAAAAATAATAGCTAAAGGAAAAATAGTGTTGTTCTTGTCACAAAGTCTCCCTTTGTCTAAAACTACTTTGTCAAGCCCCTTATTGCAACCGTAGGCTTGTCTCTTGTAAATCCTATTATGAACTTCTCCTAACACACTTTTTCCTTAGCACACTTGAATTCACCAACACTCCCTGGCACACACTCTTATTTGTTCATTTCCATGCATTTTGACCTAGTTATCCCTTTTGATGCCTTGCAACTCCTTAACACTTCTCAACATGCATTGATATTGTCCAACATGTGTTAGCACACCTTTTCATTCCTTGTCATGCCCTCACCCTCCCTAACTATCATGCCCTCATAAGTACCCTTACTTAATTTGCAACTTGGGAACCCAACCAAGTCCTCGCTTGACTACAAGAGCTTGAACAAGTTATGATTACTACAAATAGACAATGTTGTTGAATTGTGTAGCTTGGGAGGTACTCCACAAGCC